>CAWWDK010000188.1:0-29005 GCA_963942575.1 Priocnemis perturbator | reverse complement strand
TGTAACATTACCGGAACATCTACATAATGATAGACCTCCTTCGATACCGACAGTCGGAATCCCTGTCACTGAAGACGTGCCGATGGGCACCCATATCCCTTTTTCACCGGAACTTCAGCCTCATGTGCAAGAATTTCAGCCGAAACCTGTACGTTATTCCCGCGACAATCTGACAGCACGACGCGGAAACATAGCGCACTTCTTATCAGCTGATTGCGAATTGAGCGACCCGATATCGCGGCTACTCGTAGAATTGCGTATGATTTCGGTAGAAGACATGAAACTTGCAAGGCCAAAGAAAGGAAACGTACTGGTAACACAATACGGACAGCACCGAATTTTTAGTATTGTACTGACCGACCGTTTTTTTAATACACCTAATACTACGGACGTTGTGACTGGACTGCAGAGCCTTCGTAAAACATTATCAAATTACGGGGCAAGCGCTTGCGGTATATCGCTGGAAGGAAATATGACAGACAGTTTGACTCGCGAAACGTTCATACAGGAAATTAGTGAAGTATTTGAACATACTGGTATCACCATAACCCTTTTCACGGGAAAGGTATCAATTCCCCCGGAATCGATGCGGGCGGAGATTATTAAAGAACTGCATGCAGGTGTTGTGGGAGGGCATAAAGGCGTTACCAAAACCTACCGAAGAATAAGAGAGAGATTTTATTGGCCGGGAATGAAAAACGAGATCCAGAACTCCATTAGAACTTGTGCGGGATGCCAGGAAAAGAAATTAATACGAGCAAGAACGCGTGAACCAATGGTAATTACCGACACACCGATAGAGCCTTTCGCGAAAGTATCTCTCGACACAGTAGGACCGCTCCCCACGACTCCCGACGGGAATAGACACATATTCACGATGCAGGACAATCTAACAAAATTCTGCCTCGCGGTGCCCGTGCCCGATATTAAGGCCGAGACTATTGCTCACGTCCTCGTGACTAGCCTTATATTGCAGTACGGGGCTCCGCGAGTAATATTAACAGATAAAGGTACTAGTTTCATAAATAAAGTTATCCGCGAGATTGGACGTTTATTCGATATCGACCACGTAACGACCTCCGGTTACCACCCGCAGACTAATGGAGCCTTAGAGCGTAGCCATATAGTACTAACCGAATACATAAAACATTACTTAGGCGAATACGACGATTGGGATCGGTTGGTACCGTTCGCGATGTTCTCATATAATACGTCGGTGCACGAAGCGACTAACTTTACGCCTTACGAACTAGTATTCGGTAGACTAGCAAGATACCCGAATTCTTTCTGCATTGACGACAGGACAGATACATATGGATCTTATCTACGGGAATTAATACCTCGCCTGTCTGAGATGCAAGTGACAGCGGGAATAAATTTAATTGCTGCAAAACATAAATCTAAAGAACGCTACGATAGACACGCGCGGCCGCTAGATGCGGGGGAGGGCGACATGGTGCGGGTGCTTATCGAACCGAAGAAGGGAAAGTTTAGTAGTAGATATCGAGGGCCCTACAGAGTTGTCAAAATCCTAGAAGGAAATACCGTGCTGCTGGAGAACGAGAATGGCGAGCGTATTCTTAAACACGCTGACAAAGTGCAACCTCTGTATCAGTAATATACGTGCGTAGAAGGTAAGACCAAAGGCACGTCGCACTCTAGACACGTCGCGCACACTTACAGCTAGCTGCGCAGCCATCCTCCTGTTGCGACAATAAGAAAAACGGCATACATCGGGCCAGACACTGAATTGATAATAATTGTATTTCTAATAACACCATAGTTTAGTTGAAATGACGAGCAGACCGAGGAACCTTGAAAGTAGGCGTCTGTTCGTGACGCGGCTGGCGCGAGGGACCAAGAAGAAGGACTTGTTGCGGATCTTCGCACCATCCGGGGCAGAACACGCAGTCGTGAGGCAATCCCCAAATGGTAATTGCGGTTTCGTGACCTTCGCCAACGTAAACCAGGTGAAGGCGGTGGTGGAAGACGCGGCGCAACACCCGATCGTCCTGCACAAGCGGCGGATTGCCGTACAAATGGCAGACGCGTGGCACGATAGAGCTCAACCTCCGGTTCCATCAACATCAGCGATGCACCCGTTCGACGGTCTGGGATGGTGGCCAACACCGTTGCTTCCGGCGGACGTGGTGGCGGAAATCGCCAAATACGTCACTTATATTGACCTGGCAAGGATGGAGCAGGTCAATAAAGCGTGGAGAGCTGGGGTGCACCTACATCTCCAAACCACCACCACCCTGACGTTAACCAGCTGGCGCTGGCCGGAATACAGAGACTTAAAGGTTGTTACTCACGACGCGTACTATTGGTTGTTACGGAGGTGCGCCCCCGCACTTCGTGTCGTCAACCTTAGCGACTCGGAAGTGGCAGCGAACTTGCGTCCGTCTCTTCTGACACTAACCGCGACGTATGCCCCGCTTTTGGAAGATTTAGATCTGTCCGGGTTTAGTGTCCTGCCGTCTGGACTGCGTGCGATCGCGAACGGAGCCCCTAGGTTAAGGTACTTAAGCGTAGGGGAGTGTGGGCGTCCGGTGGACCCCGAGCTAAAGTGGGTATTTGCCGCCCACAAATTAGCGAGATTTTCCGCGTCCGACACACCCATGACAGGCGCTGCATTCGCCACACTGAGCTGTTGCCTGGAGAAGCTCGTTTTGACCAGAACCCGAACGAAGCCCAACTACCTCGCGACGTTTCTTTCAAAGCCGGTGAAACTGACGGAGCTTACCATCGACCAACCAGTCTTCTTCGGGGACGAAGTTCTCACGGCACTGGGGCACAACCGCGCGATGGGAGAGACAATGGTCAAAATGTGCCTGCGGTACTGCGATCAGAGGGACGAGGCACTTGATGAGGAGCTGGCGGAGGCGGAAGAGCACGGAGAGGTGGCGAACTTCATGGAGCTGGGTTATGGCTCGGTAACGGGAGCAATGTGGCTTCCACCGCGTTTTACAGGAGTGAAGCATCTCACCCTTCATTGCAACAGCTGGGTGGAGGTGTCCTTCATCGATGCGGTCGGTGCCCACATGAAGTCGCTAGAGTTCCTTGACATCACGGGGTGTACGAACATCCGGGGACAATTCTCATTAGAGGCCCTTGGGGACTTGCCGATGTTGCGACATCTAAACATGAGCCTTATGTATCCCTCCGTCGGTGCTCAATTTCTCTCGCGCATGCGTGCACTCGAAGAGTTGGAGTGCAGGGACAACGCCGGTGTGACTGACGAGGACATATGCGGCCTGGTGAGAAACTCCAGTACCATCAGGGAGGTAGACGTAGAGGGGTGCATAGGCGTGCGTCGACCACTGATCGATTGTGTTTTGCAAGTATTACGGGGAGATCCGCATGGACACAGTTTCGACTTGAAAGTGGGGGGGACCAGTGCGATACGTCATCGGCGCGATAGACAGATGCTACACGTTAGAATCCGCTACCACCGGACGTCAGGAAACCCCTACGCTTAAATTAGCTCCTAACACATCATCGGGGACGATGATGATTCTAAGGGGGGGAGGGTGTTACGTCCCAGCGTAACTTTTAACTTATTAGCCTAGTATTTTTCTTGTTCTTGCTACTCCGATCTCCGGTTGCGCCTATACTTGTATATTACGGCCTGTGCCTATCGCAGCCGGCGTACCGTTAGAGTATTAGAGTTAAAATCATGTCATTTTCCTTCTACTCCGGGCTTCGTATGCGCCTATACTTGTATATTACGGCCTATGCCTAGCGCATGCGTGGTACCGTCGAGCGGTAACTTCAAGTAGAATATTCCTCGCCTTGGAATCACCGTCGTCCCCACCCAATACACCGACTCATGACAATATATATATAGTATAAGGAACGAATGCGTGTACGCGGTATGCAAGTGTGAGTGTATAGACTTAAGGTTAGCGACGAGTTTCCGCTTAAGAATATTGTTTATCCTTTTCTCTTTCTTTTCATTTATTAATTGCGCCACTGTTAGGCATCGCTGCAGGACAAGACTATTTTTCGTTATCATCAATCCCACCGAAGCGTGCGCTTAAGAGTTACTAAGTTCCTACGTGCCGAGATCGACTTGCACTCATAATAAAATCTGTTAATCAGAGAGAGAAACTAACGAACAAAACCAGCGTCTCGTTTTACATAGCCAGCCGAATGTTTGTATATACCGTCGACCGCTATGTACCCGATTCTGTGAGAGGGGCCTAAAAACTATCTCTGAGCCGGCCTAGGAACCATCTCGAGACGCGACCCTCGTCGCAGTTGGCTGTATAGTCGCGAGGTGCGTAGTCCTCTGTCCGAGGAATATCTTAGTTTATTCTTTGTGAGCTAATCTGTGCAAATTCTTGCAGTTTAATCAGAGACTCATTACTCCTCGTTAAATCGTAGTGTTAAAATCTAGCTATTAAAAAAAAAGAGCAAGGACTCATATTTCTTTTGGTTTTCTTTTTGGTTTCGAATTTTAATCTAGAGTGCGAATAGTGCGATCCGCGTTATTTCCAGCACGTGGTCGGCGAATCGCGCCGAGCCCGTTAGCATATAAGTTTCATTTATAAAGATCATTATATTATTATTATTATAAGTAACACTTCCACATAAGTCTTCTCTCGGTGAGGAATTGGTATTGTATTTAGACTGATTTAAACATCTATAGCGGTCTGAGGAGTCTCTTCGCGAGTAACATCTAACATCTCCGATAACACGAGAGCTTAGGCCATCTCAAGCCTGATCGTACATTAATACCATTTTACGATTCGAAGGTACTCATCGTAATAAACCATACGAATTTCCACCGACATACCACCGAACTAAGAGCGAGAGTAACACAGCGAGCGACATACCATCGAGCGAGCGTGAGCGTGAGAGAGAGAGGGAGAGAGAGAATATCAAAGATTGTCTGAGCGTTTCCAGCAGCACGGTAAGAATATTCCAATTACCAGCTAGATCATGATTTCTGGCCCGACTCTTGCCCCCAGTACATGTATTACGGGAAACCTAGGGCAATAGTTGTAGAGGCGATCTCGTAACCGTGTGCTCTGAGCGCTGGGCGATCGGAACTGTTTAATTCTATAAGGAATCTCTGTATCATTCATATAACGAATATCACGCGCAATACGAGCTGCTTCGTTCAACCCACGATTATACCGCGCCTTGCATACCAGCGAATTGTACTACCGAACATTGCGTAATAGTTAGTCTTTCCGTTCCTTATATTATAACAATACTCCGATACAAACAAAACCTCGTAACCATTGTTAAAACGTGGAATTGGCGTTAGAAGCGGGATACACTTTCTTTCTGCATATATATATCTCTTACAGTTATATTACTTCTTTATACCCACTTCTAACCGTGGAACTGGTGTCAGAAATCTGCTTTTTCAACTCAAGTCGTCTTTGTATCAACACCTGAATAATCATCACAGAATATACACTATTGTTTTTTCACACTATATCTGCTTTATCCTTCTTTTATTTTCTTTGCATGCGCTATAATTAACATTATCTGTACTGGAATGTAACACGCAATAACTCAGCAACCTGTACGGGTTGATAAGAGAGAGAATCCTATAAGTCCTGCAGATCGAGTAGATTGATTTCGTTCTTTCGCGTCATCATTTTATTCGGTCATTGATAGAATCATCTTTTTGATTTATATCCTTTAGGTTAAGTATTCACGCGTTACTCCCGGGCGACAACGGTCGACCGCTCGAACACACACACGGTTCCATCCTAGACAAATCCTTTAAACCGACCTATCGCGACGCCCGGACGTAACACTATAAACGCGTATGACACTTGATTCGCACGAATCCGTTGAGACATGGCCGAGATACGCCGTGTTACACTTCCGGACGATGAATACGTTCAATTCGTTCAAGAACTCTCGCATCTCGGACATCCGCGAGTGTTTCGCGTCGAAAACGTGGTCTCCGTCTGTTTTATACGCTAAAAACGCGTATGACACTTGATTCGCACGAATCCGTTGAGAAATGGCCGAGATACGCCGTGTTACACTTCCGGACGATGAATTCGTTCAATTCGTTCAAGAACTCTCGTATCTCGGACATCCGCGAGTGTTTCGCGTCGAAAACGTGGTCTCCGTCTGTTTTATACGCTAAAAACGCGTATGACACTTGATTCGCACGAATCCGTTGAGACATGGCCGAGATACACCGTGTTACACTTCCGGACGATGAAATCGTTCAATTCGTTCAAGAACTTTCAAATCTCGCACATCCAAGAGTGTTTCGCGCCGAAAACGTGGTCCCCGTCTGTTTTAGACGCTCTAAATGAGTATGACACTTGATTCGCACGAATCCGTTGAGAAATGGCCGAGATACGCCGTGTTACACTTCCGGACGATGAATTCGTTCAATTCGTTCAAGAACTCTCGTATCTCGGACATCCGCGAGTGTTTCGCGTCGAAAACGTGGTCTCCGTCTGTTTTATACGCTAAAAACGCGTATGACACTTGATTCGCACGAATCCGTTGAGACATGGCCGAGATACGCCGTGTTACACTTCCGGACGATGAAATCGTTCAATTCGTTCACGAACTCTCGTATCTCGTACATCCGCGAGTGTTTCGCGTCGAAAACGTGGTCCCCGTCTGTTTTAGAGGCTATAAACGTGTTACGTCTCGCGACGTCACCGCTTGAGATAGTATTAATTAATAGAGACTTCGATTATTTCCCTGATGGAACCCGTTGCAAGAGATTAAGCAGACCCTTCCCCAGAACGTGCCACCCACTCGGGGAAGGCAATAAGTTAAGTCCCAGAACATTTTACGAGCGAGGTGAACAAAAGGCGACTGTCCGTTAGGTCGCAACGCGATAAATCCCGGCAGATGTAAAAAAACCCACTTGAACCAAACATTTGGAAGAGATCACATAACCCGTACTTTCACTTACCCTCCCACTCACCCTGCGTCCGCGGAAAACGCAAGGGCGGGGATGACTGGGAGAGGAAACTCGAAGGTCACCTCATTCGTAGAATCTTAAGAACTAGACCTCCCCCAATGCCCCCAAAAAGTTCATCAGCGAATGACCAACGTGGAAGTATTGGAGAAGGGATGAACCGAACGGAACCCGCGTTTACCTCGTTGAGATTTTCAAAACCTCACTTCACTTCTTTGAGTTCCTTAAAACTGTAAAGGCCTCGACTCTGTGTACCATCGCCTTGATTTAACTGATTGAATACTCAGCTCAATTTCTGAATAAATTCCAGTACAAACTTCTACAAATCAGACTTGCAAATAAATCAGTGAATCATTCTCGTCGTTGAACGTTTGTTCGATCCGATTTATTGAAAGTGTGAATCAACTAACAACCACCGCAAGAGTAAGTACTCACTCCGAATAATATTCGTAACCTCTGGGGGCTAAGGTGAAGGGTAATGCTCGTTAAACTACCAACCAATCCCGAAATCCACCCACCTCTCACCCAGTCCTTTGACCGTGTCTGGTCCCAGTAAAGTCGCGGATCGCGGTTGACTACAAACAGACATCTCGCGCGGACTCTGATCCAGGTCAGATCCGTACGACTGTTCGTCCCACAACCGAGTAGAATCGTGGAGTCCACCACCTTATCACGATTCTTCCAAGTCTCACCTTGGGACGTAACAAATTTTGGGGGCTCGTCCGGGATTGTAGGTCGAAGGCTGGGCTAACCCTATGAATACGCGAAGTAAAACAGTGAAATCAGAACAGGATATTAAGCCCGAGTATATACTTAATCCGTTTGAGTCAATTCCGAAAACTCGCCGCGATTACCCGTCGGGTTCGGAAGACAGTTATATCGAGGAAAGTAGTTTTAATAAGTCTGCGGATTTGAACGATACCCTCGTTAGCGACGTATCTGAGCAATCAGATAACATTTCAATAGAAGATAGTCTTAATAGCACAATTCTAAAGAGGGAAACTACCCCCTCCGATTCCAAATCCGCGCTGGAGAAGAGCATAATCATGCAATCTGCCTCGGCGCAGTCCTTGTTTTACCGGGATGCTCTTGAGGCCGTTCCGTATTTCGACGGGCGTAATATCCCTACGAGGCAATTCGTGAAGGCGTGCGAGAATGTAAAGGAATTTTTACCCGCGGAGTACGAGTCCAATTTAGTCAAGTTGTTAGTGATGCGATTAAGGGGGGAAGCGAAACGTGCGTTAGAAAATTTCCCAATGGTGAAAATCCAAGAGTTAACTAAGCATGTTAACGAGTTATTCGCGCCAGATAGGGAACTTTACGAAGTACAGGGGGAATTAGCAAATACGTATCAGAATGATGACGAAGATGTCTTGGCGTACGCAAATCGGATACGCGAGTTAGGAACAGAGATTTTAGCCGCATACGAGAGAACTCAGAATGGCCCGGTGGACGCGCAATTTACTGAACAAACTGAGAAGGGAACTACGCGAGCCTTCGTAAATGGTCTAAAAACGGAAATTTATCAAAGAATAACAGTAGTCGATAAATTATCTGACGCCGTGGTCAACGCCATTGGTGTAGAACGCAGCCTCAGGCAGCGTAAAGCTGTAATGCAGAGGGGCAGTAGTTCCGCGATTAATAGCTCCATGGACTGCGATCTAGTCCCAGCAATTAAAACCACGGCATCTTTGAATCCGCCATCCGTTTTAATATGCCAGCTGTGTGGTGAACGCGGGCACGGAGCAGGGGATTGCAAGCAATTAGCACTGAGAACGATGTCCCAGGCCCCAATTTATCCGGCTGGGCACGAAGAACCGTATCCGCCTAGGTGGACGCAGGGGGGGTTTCCCAACCAGAACCGCGGATTCCCTGCCAATCGGCCCCGATTAGAGTGCCAGATTTGTAATAGATTTGGGCATTTGGCCCGGGATTGTTGGTTCCGAGGACAAGGAGGGAACGGCGCGCGACCTCTCCAACGCCCCGCGATTGAGCCAAGGTCGCGAGATATTCCCCCAACTTGCGATAATTGCGGAAGGATCGGGCATACAGCAGGGAGCTGTTACCAAAACCCCGGTTATCAGGGCAATCAGAATCCTAGTGCTTTCCGGAACGAACCTAAGCCTAGTTCGAATGATCGCGCCAATAACTCTCCGGTGTGCCGTTATTGTAGGGAGTCCGGGCACACTATAGAACAATGTGAGATTAGAATCGCGAATAATAATCGACGGTATGGGAACGTGTCGGGAAACGAGTCAGGCCTCTCGAATGGACGGGCGCTTCAAGAGGCCAACGAGGTGCCGCGCCCCTCATAAAAGATGACCCTCCGCGTATCCAAACCCGAACGGTGCACCTTAATAGAGAAACGGAGGTACCGACTGTTTTAATTAGAGACGAACAATTAACTGAACCCGCAATTTTAATGATAGATACTGGCTCTGGGCCCAATCTAATTAAATACGGAACCTTGCCGAGCAATGCAATCATAGACAAGGGGGTGATATTACAATTGAAGGGGATAACTCAACACCCCGTGTATACACTAGGCTTCACCTACCTGTGCCCTTTGGGACAGCCAACCATTTTCCACCTCGTTAGTGATGACTTCCCCATTTCGCCTGCGGGGATACTCGGCAACGATTTTTTTAGGCTAACCGGAGCGAAAATCGACTATACTAATCGCCGTTTAGAGGCAGCCCATGGAAACCTCCCTTTCTTGAGCCACGAAAGATCATTGAACGTTACTCGAGGTGTGATGACCGTCGGAAAGGCTATGACGTATGCTCAAGCCACAAACTGCGCGGGTACAACGCATAGAATCCGCGAATGGGAACCCCTTTATAATAATTGTGAGCGAGCAGCAGATGAGGAATTTATCGAAAGAAATAACGTAAGGGAAGAGATAACCATTAGAAGTAACAGTAGTAGGAATAATATAAGAAACACCCGATTATCCAAGGGTAGGAAGTTTGACGACGAGAGTATCAAAAGAAATAACGTAGGGGAAGAGATATCCATTATAAGTAACAGCAGTAGGAATAGTATAAGAAACGCCCAATTATCCAAGGGTAGCGAAGCAGATGACGAAGGCAAATCCGAGATCCAAAATAAGAAAACATATGAAGAAGGAAAGAAAAGTAAAATGGGCCCATTTTCCAGAGGTCTTATAGGATTAGAGGGAATTAAGAGTATTGTAGACAAAGCAACGCGTGAAAAGGAACCCTGTGTACGAAGCATCCGAGACGACGAGACTAACCAGGGAATCCGAAACAAAAAGATAAATGAAAAGGGAGAAGAAAACGAAGCGAATCCATTTCCGGGAGATCTTATAATTATAGAGGAAGATAAGGACATTCAAGATAGGGAAATATGTAAAGAGGAACCACATGAACAAGACACCCGATTATCCAAGGGTAGGAAATTTAACGATGAAAAAAACCTAGGAATCCCAAATAAAAAAGTATATGGAAATAAAGAATACGAGGTGGATCCATTCTCTAGAGATCCCATAGTTATAGTGGAGGTTGATGAAGTTGAAGAGATCGAAACCACCCGAGAACCATCGAAAAATAACACGCAACCGGTACATCATGTAAATGCAACACAACCTATGCCGCTAGACCGTGAATTAGAAGAAGGGAGTAAAAACGGAAACTTCAACTGCGGTTCGCGGGCCAGCATGGCCAAAACCGTTATCGAATCACTCTCCTTAGAGCATCTATCGCCGGAAGAAAGGAACTGTGTAAGTTGTTTAGTAGAGGCGAATTACGACCGTTTCCATCTACCGGGAAGCGTTTTGACCCATACAACTGTAATGCAACATCGGATACACACCACCGACGACCTCCCAATAAACACGAGGCAATACCGTTTTCCACAACTACATAAGGATGAGATCAATAGACAAGTGAATGAACTATTAAAAGATGGAATAATTCAATGCTCCCAATCCCCTTATAACACGCCGGTGTGGATTGTACCTAAGAAACCGGACGCAGAGGGGAATAAACGTTGGAGGATGGTGCTAGACTTCCGGGCATTAAATGAAAAGACAATAGGTGACGCATACCCCCTCCCAAACATCATAGATATACTCGACCAATTGGGACAGGCTCGATATTTTTCCGTGTTTGATTTAGCATCCGGATTCCACCAAATATTAATGAATTCTCAGGATAGTCCAAAAACCGCTTTCTCAACACCCTTCGGTCATTATGAATTTACGCGCATGCCATTCGGATTGAAAAATGCCCCCGCGACTTTCCAACGCTTAATGGATGTCGTGTTGACCGGGTTACAAGGCCGGGAATTGTTCGTTTATATGGATGACATCGTAATTTATTCAAAGACTCTAGCAGAGCATGAACAAAAATTCAGGACACTTATGGAACGGCTTAGACAGGCGAATCTGAAACTGCAACCCGATAAATGCGAATTCCTGCGGACAGAGGTAACATATTTGGGACACACGATAGGAAGGGACGGAGTCCGACCAGATCCAAAGAAACTTGAGGCCGTGCGCCACTTTCCTCGTCCTAAAAACCCTAAGAATGTGCGACAATTCCTGGGATTAGCCGGTTATTATCGACGATTCATTCGCGAGTTCTCAAAACTAACGAGACCATTGACTCAACTCCTTAAAAATGATGTCCCCTTTGATTGGACCAGCAGTCAGGAGAATGCATTCGAGATCCTGAAAGACAAGCTATGTGAAAAACCAGTACTTCAGTATCCTGATTTTGAGAAACCCTTCATATTGACAACAGATGCTTCGGGATACGCGATAGGGGGAATCCTCTCTCAAGGGGACATAAGTAAGGATCACCCAGTAGCATACGCTTCGCGGACGTTGAGTGACGGCGAGGTCAAATATGACACGTACGAAAAGGAAGCCCTCGCGATAGTGTATTGCGTGAAGCATTTTAGGCCCTACCTGTATGGGCGAAGATTTACCCTGGTGACCGACCACAAACCCCTAGTTTGGTTCCAAACCGCGCAGGACGCAAATATGCGAATATTACGTTGGAGACTGAAGTTAGCCGAATACGATTATGAGGTAGTATATAAAGCCGGAAAGACCAATGAAAACGCCGATGCGCTCTCACGTAACCCGGTCGAATGTTACGTTGTCGGGAGGAGTGACCGAAACAACAGAATCAACGCTCAAGATACTGAGTATATCCGGCGATTGCTAGAAATCGAGTCGGAGGACGAAGGTGATGGCGATAGCGACCAGGAATACCCGAACGCGTCGGATTATGGGACACCCGAACCCCCGACAGACGGACCTCTCTCACCACCCCACGACTTAGAGGAACCGGGAAATAATCAACGAACAAAAGGCACGGCTACCTGCCCGGAGAATTACGGTCGCGAATCAGAGTTCGGATCCCCTGCCCAGGCAATTAGTCTACCTCAAATTGAAAAGGTCACACTACCGCAAATAGTTCCCCTTCCCGCAACAACGGAGACCGACGCTGAGAATTCCGATGATTTTGATAAAATCGAAGCTGAACCACTAGCCAACAGAATTCGTCCTAACATTGCACCAACTACCGACGCGAGCACAGGGGACCCCGAGGGGCCACAACTTGTACGATCCAGGGATTTGTTTTTCCTCAGGGGAGGGAATTTGTGTTATTTCCTAAACCAACAAGGGCTACCCATAGACGATGGGGCGCGCGGGCTTTTTGAAAAACAATTGATACCTGTCATAGGGAACGTGACTCCGAACTCAATAAGGGCAATAAAAAGGGCCAGGCGATACCATATTATTGTGATTGTCGAGGAAATAGATGGGGACGGGCCGAGCAGAAGACTAGAGACCATATCCGATTTGCTAAGTACCCTCCCGTCCGAGTTATCGAAATTACAAATAGAATCTTTCAGTATTTCTTCCGGGCAACAAGTATCCAACGTGCCCTGGGGCGAAATATGGTCCGCGTTAGCAACTGCATTTATCCATAGCGAAATCAAAGTCATAATTTGTCATAATCACGTTAAATACCCTCCCAAGGATTTGAGAATAGAAATTTTAAAGGAAATGCATGCAACCCCGGTCGGAGGGCATCGGGGGGTCACCAAAACATATAATCGAATTCGACAGCATTATCAGTGGGAAAATTTAAAAGAGGACATCCGAGAATTTATACGAAGATGCCTACCGTGCCAGTTAAAAAAGTTGGTTCGCACTAAAACACGACAACCCATGATTATAACGGATACCCCGGGACGTGCGTTCGATAAAATCGCAATGGATATCGTCGGGCCATTACCCGTGACCAAAAAGGGAAACGAGCATATCCTTACGATTCAGGACCAACTCACGAAATTTTGTATAGCGGTCGCGATACCTGACCAAACCGCGCGAACCGTGGCCGAAGCCTTCGTTAAACGATTCCTGTGCATATTCGGATCCCCCAAAGCCGTCCTTACGGATCAGGGCAGGAATTTCGTGAGCGACCTCATGAAACGATTGACTAAACTCTTCCGAATCAAAAAACTCCGAACCACCGCTTTCCATCCTCAGTCTAATGGTTCCCTGGAACGATCCCATCATTCACTGGGGGAATACCTGAAACTTTTCGCCACCGAGCACACGGAATGGGATGAGTACGTAGAACTAGCAATCCTAAACTATAATAGTGGTGTGCATGAGGGTACCAAACACACCCCATATGAGTTGACTTTCGGTAGAGTAGTTAGATTACCCTCCAGCCTACCTTTAAACCCCGACGATAAGGTAGCCACTTACGACGACTACCTGATTCAACTCGCCACGCGTTTACATGAAACTCAGGAAATTGCGCGCGGAAACTTGATAGAAAGCAAGGAAGCATCCAAACTAAGATATGACGTCCGAAAAAACCCGCAGTGCTTCCAAGTCGGAAGCTTCGTGTTTCTACTGAAGGGTCCTAGGCCTGGAAAACTCGGGGACCAATATAGCGGACCACATGAGGTCCTAGAAGTTTTACCCCGCGGAAATGTAAAAATCCGAATTAAGAAAAACACCAGTGTAGTACACCCGAATCGTTTCAAGAAAGCGGAGGTGTTTACGGCTAGCTGACATAAGGAAACTCCGTTCCAGATGGCGAGCTCACTCACCCTTGTATTGTTGTACCTCCTACAACAATTTGTGCCTGGGCTCTGCATCATCGGGTACGATTGCGGAAATAAAGGGAACGATGTGACTACCGTTTCATTGCTAGAGGTTGGGAGATGTGACATCGCGGAACCACAAATTAACATCAGTCAGATTCAAATCCAATTACTACAAATCAATGAGTTCAAATTCGTCCACATCCTACAGTGCAAGGTGGAAATAGACCGCACCATAAAGAAATGTGGGATGTTCTCCCACACCACGGATGTGTTCAATGGAAGACTGGCATATATTGAGGAAACCACACGCGAACAGTGTATACAGATGCACCGGCATCGCGAAGTAAAAATAAGCAGCACCTTATTCCGAGGGCTAGAGTCCAATCAGACCGTTAGACGCCCCCTCACTCTAGCTGGAACGGTCACCATGGAAGGAGCGTGCGAAGGGAGTTCTTACTCAGATCCTTACGGCAGCTGGAACGAAGTTATAGTAACCGGGACCATTAAGATCACTCTCCAGGATTACACCGCTCCTGTGGATTTGGAAACTAACCGCCTACACCTGAGGTCCGGAGTCGCGTGCGATTTGACATCCGCCCAATGCACCGATGTAGAGGGTGGAAACACCTTTTGGGACCCCATACCGACCGATAGCTGCGCACTCACGAAGTACGGAGTTTTATTCCAGGGACAGGCAAACAAAATATCCGACGACACAGAGAAAGAAGATCGAATCATCTATTCCCTTTCAACCAGCGACGTTACTTTTGCACTCACTCGACACTCCGAGTTCGCTTTGTGCGGACATAAATTGATACGCACCGACCACCCAAAACTGCTGATTTTCGAAGTCCACAATGGGGAACCCTTGTTACCCAAAACCACTATAAATGTTAAAAATCTGGATATATTCGCTTACGTCAATTCAAAATTCGTTTATGTAGAAAAGCACATTCGCACCCAAATACGGCAATTATACCGCGATGCCCTTTCCCAGCGATGCAACCTGGAACAAAAAGTACTTCATAACACGATATCAATGGCCACATCAACGCCGGATGTCCTAGGGCACCACATTATGAAGAAACCAGGATATATGGCCGTAGTCGCTGGTGAAGTCGCTCATATCATAAAGTGCGTTCCTGTAGAGGTCAAGTTAAGGAGAACCAGCACCTGCTATCAACAGTTGCCGGTTTTCAAAGGAAACGACACCTACTTCCTGACTCCGCGAACGCACATCCTGCTAAGGACCGGAACCCAAATAGCGTGCAGACCTTTTGTCCCCACGATGTATCTTTTGGAAGGAAGATGGTATCGTTTTGCACCAGTGGCAAACGCAGCTCTTGCACCCACCATCATGCAACCGACCCGGGAGACAACTTGGGAATACATCAACCCTGGGAACCTAGCCACAAGTGGAATCTACTCAGAACAGGAATTAAATGAGCTGCGAGACCACATCATGCTCCAAGCGGAACGACCGGGAGTACTAAACACCATGGCCCGAGGACTGATGGGGCAACCAATTATAGAAGATGGGCACGGGATCGCGAACCTACTTGACGAAAAATCTTTAGAAAAACTCGCGAACTCCGCATGGAAAAGAATCTGGGGGAAGATCACGAGCTTCGGGACGCTCACCGCAGGCCTCATCGGAGTCGTTACCGCTTTCAGAACAATCACCTACCTAATTAATACCCTGATCCATGGTAAGTCCCTTCACGAGGCATACGGCTGGTCAATGTATGTGCTAACCGCCGTATGGGGAACGGTAGCACGGAAGTTGGTGGAAAAGAAGAAGCAGCAAGTCCCGAATCAAGGAATTGTTGTTCCCCACACAGCAGTGGAGATAGGAGACCTCAGTCAACCATCAGCACCCACGAATGAATCTCACCTGTATCCCCAAGTTCCTACCCAACTAACACTTGCTCAAACCTCGGTATCTATTCCCACGCATGAACCACCTCCAGATCCAGCCGGATCTTTATTTAGTTTACGAAAACCATAGACTAGTTGTTTGCCGCCCCAGTAGCATTAGAATATTGTAGCGTAACAGTAGACGTAGTGAGTTGTTTAGACATAAAAAAAATGGTGAAGGGTTTCCGAAAAATTTCTATATTCAAATCACTGACCGATTGACCTTCCAACCAAGATGAACCCGTCCGTGGCAAGATGCGTTACAAGCAACTCCACAGTTGCGTATCATGGGCACGGGAGACACTTATGCGAGGGGTGCCATTTCCAACTGCGCCCAGAGGACCAGGAGGATTATTGCAAGGAAAAATGGCACCAAGTAATGCCATCCGGTATGGCCGAGGTATTGAGCCGGTGCCAAAATTGCAGCAGGGTGTTACTGGCCGTCCGCCCAGCAGCCCAATGCCGGGACTGCATGAGGGAATGCCGGTACCTCACCTGGCGGGATTTTATGAGGAAGGGAGCGAATAACGTTCCGTGGAGAATTTAGAAAAAGGGGGGAATAACCCTAAACTGTTTTAAGAAAGGGGAACCGGCTGTAACTTAACCCCATAGACATAAGTAGAATTAAGTTGAATAATAATAACCATTGCTAAAAAAAAAAAAAAAAAAAAAATAACAACTGTTTCCTGCTGAATAACCTCCCCGCCCATTATCCCGCATTTGAGCACCACACCCAGCAAATTAACAGCACGCAACGGAAGGAATTCCGTGTTCCATGATCGATCAATAAGTAAGACATCCCGAAGAAAGGTGAGAACAAATTTTGTGTTAATTGTGGCTACTTCCTAACGAATAACCTGCTAATGATTTTTCAACTCCCTTCTAGACAAGCGCATTCTCGACCAGAACGACCAAGCCCAGAGGGAGAGAAAAGGAAAGGGGAGGCTGGCATAATACCGAGCTAAAATCAGCGGGCACCCATTGATGCACCCCGAGAAGGCTGGGTATAATTTTATACCACTCGGCAGAAGAAGTCGGCCCTAGTATCACAAGGGGAGGGCGCACAGGATAGCACCTAAAGGTGGGATGCAGTATTCCTGGAGCGCACCTACCATCCTGATAACCCGGTAGTCATAACCTGGGAAGAAAGAGAGTGCCGCCCGAGAAAAGGACCAAACAATGGTCATTCACAAGGTCATCACAAAGATGGCCCGCCTCAAGGGGAGTGCAGAAGCCCAGGGGACCCGTTTAGCGTCAGCCTCCACCGAAAAGTCTCTCTCTCTGGAGCAAAGCCTACCGCGATAAAATACAGAAAAGAAACCGATAGTATGAAGTCACATTGCCTAAATTCAAACACATCTAAATCCGCGGGATGTCGCGCCGATATACGATTCACCGCATACCAAGTTGTTATATCCCCATAGTTGGAAGTTAAGCAACCTTTAGAATAAATAGCATAAGTTAACCATAAGACTACACCAAATAATAATTAGCGCCTTCTGCACGATCTGGGAACGAGCCGGAGAACGCAAATGTTCGGCTTCCCCTAACATTTGTCTGCGAGTGGGGGTGTTACGTCTCGCGACGTCACCGCTTGAGATAGTATTAATTAATAGAGACTTCGATTATTTCCCTGATGGAACCCGTTGCAAGAGATTAAGCAGACCCTTCCCCAGAACGTGCCACCCACTCGGGGAAGGCAATAAGTTAAGTCCCAGAACATTTTACGAGCGAGGTGAACAAAAGGCGACTGTCCGTTAGGTCGCAACGCGATAAATCCCGGCAGATATAAAAAAACCCACTTGAACCAAACATTTGGAAGAGATCACATAACCCGTACTTTCACTTACCCTCCCACTCACCCTGCGTCCGCGGAAAACGCAAGGGCGGGGATGACTGGGAGAGGAAACTCGAAGGTCACCTCATTCGTAGAATCTTAAGAACTAGACCTCCCCCAATGCCCCCAAAAAGTTCATCAGCGAATGACCAACGTGGAAGTATTGGAGAAGGGATGAACCGAACGGAACCCGCGTTTACCTCGTTGAGATTTTCAAAACCTCACTTCACTTCTTTGAGTTCCTTAAAACTGTAAAGGCCTCGACTCTGTGTACCATCGCCTTGATTTAACTGATTGAATACTCAGCTCAATTTCTGAATAAATTCCAGTACAAACTTCTACAAATCAGACTTGCAAATAAATCAGTGAATCATTCTCGTCGTTGAACGTTTGTTCGATCCGATTTATTGAAAGTGTGAATCAACTAACAACCACCGCAAGAGTAAGTACTCACTCCGAATAATATTCGTAACCTCTGGGGGCTAAGGTGAAGGGTAATGCTCGTTAAACTACCAACCAATCCCGAAATCCACCCACCTCTCACCCAGTCCTTTGACCGTGTCTGGTCCCAGTAAAGTCGCGGATCGCGGTTGACTACAAACAGACATCTCGCGCGGACTCTGATCCAGGTCAGATCCGTACGACTGTTCGTCCCACAACCGAGTAGAATCGTGGAGTCCACCACCTTATCACGATTCTTCCAAGTCTCACCTTGGGACGTAACAAACGCGTATGACACTTGATTCGCACGAATCCGTTGAGAAATGGCCGAGATACGCCGTGTTACACTTCCGGACGATGAAATCTTGCTAGTTCTCACGTTTTGCAAGCGAAACGCACTATGCACCGCGTCTCGTGCAATTCATTCAAGAACTCTCGTATCTCGGACATCCGCGAATGTTTCGCGTCGAAAACGTGGTCCCCGTCTGTTTTAGACGCTAAAAACGCGTATGACACTTGTTTCGCACGAATCCGTTGAGAAATGGCCGAGATACGCCGTGTTACACTTCCGGACGATGAATTCGTTCAATTCGTTCAAGAACTCTCGTATCTCGGACATCCGCGAGTGTTTAGCGTCGAAAACGTGGTCCCCGTCTGTTTTAGACGCTAAAAACGCGTATGACACTTGATTCGCACGAATCCGTTGAGAAATGGCCGAGATACGCCGTGTTACACTTGCGGACGATGAATACGTTCAATTCGTTCAAGAACTCTCGTATCTCGGACATCCGCGAGTGTTTCGCGTCGAAAACGTGGTCCCCGTCTGTTTTAGACGCCAACAACGCGTATGACACTTGATTCGCACGAATCCGTTGAGAAATGGCCGAGATACGCCGTGTTACACTTCCGGACGATGAATACGTTCAATTCGTTCAAGAACTCTCGTATCTCGGACATCCGCGAGTGTTTCGCGTCGAAAACGTGGTCCCCGTCTGTTTTAGACGCTAAAGACGCGTATGACACTTGATTCGCACGAATCCGTTGAGAAATGGCCGAGATACGCCGTGTTACACTTCCGGACGATCAATTCGTCCAATTCGTTCAAGAACTTTCGTATCTCGCACATCCGCGAGTGTTTCGCGCCGAAAACGTGGTCCCCGTCTGTTTTAGACGCTCTAAATGCGTATGACACTTGATTCGCACGAATCCGTTGAGTAATGGCCGAGATACGCCGTGTTACACTTCCGGACGATGAATTCGTTCAATTCATTCAAGAACTCTCGTATCTCGGACATCCGCGAGTGTTTCGCTTCGAAAACGCGGTCCCCGTCTGTTTTAGACGCTAAAAACGCGTATGACACTTGATTGGCACGAATCCGTTGAGAAATGGCCGATATATGCCGTGTTACACTTCCGGACGATCAATTCGTCCAAATCGTTCAAGAACTTTCGTATCTCGCACATCCGCGAGTGTATCGCGTCGAAAACGTGGTCCCCGTCTGTTTTAGACGCTATAAACGCGTATGACACTTGATTCGCACGAATCCGTTGAGACATGGCCGAGATACGCCGTGTTACACTTCCGGACGATGAATACGTTCAATTCGTTCAAGAACTCTCGCATCTCGGACATCCGCGAGTGTTTCGCGTCGAAAACGTGGTCTCCGTCTGTTTTATACGCTAAAAACGCGTATGACACTTGATTCGCACGAATCCGTTGAGACATGGCCGAGATACGCCGTGTTACACTTCCGGACGATGAAATCGTTCAATTCGTTCAAGAACTCTCGTATCTCGGACATCCGCGAGTGTTTCGCGTCGAAAACGTGGTCCCCGTCTGTTTTAGAGGCTAACAACGCGTATGACACTTGATTCGCACGAATCCGTTGAGAAATGGCCGAGATACGCCGTGTTGCACTTCCGGACGATGAATTCGTTCAATTCGTTCAAGAACTCTCGTATCTTGGATATCCGCGAGTGTTTCGTGTCGAAAACGTGGTCCCCGTCTGTTTTAGACGCTAAAGACGCGTATGACACTTGATTCGCACGAATCCGTTGAGAAATGGCCGAGATACGCCGTGTTGCACTTCCGGACGATGAATTCGTTCAATTCGTTCAAGAACTCTCGTATCTCGGACATCCGCGTTTGATTCGCGTCGAAAACATGGTCCCCGTCTGTTTTAGCCGCTAAAAACGCGTATGACACTTGATTCGCACGAATCCGTTGAGAAATGGCCGAGAGACGCCGTGATACACTTCCGGACGATGAAATCTTGGTAGTTCTCACGTTTTGCAAGCGAAACGCACGATGCAACGCGTTTCGTTCTATTCGTTCAAGAACTCTCGTATCTCGGACATCGGCGAGTGTTTCGCTTCGAAAACATGGTCCCCGTCTGTTTTAGACGCTAAAAACGCGTATGACACTTGATTCGCACGAATCCGTTGCGAAATGGCCGAGATACGCCGTGTTACACTTCCGGACGATGAAATCTTGCTAGTTCTCACGTTTTGCGAGCGAAATGCACGATGCACCGCGTTTCGTTCAATTCGTTCAAGAACTCTCGAATCTCGGACATCCGCGAGTGTTTCGCTTCGAAAACGTGGTCCCCGTCTGTTTTAGACGCTAAAAACGATTATGACACTTGATTCGCACGAATCCGTTGAGAAATGGCCGAGATACGCCGTGTTACACTTCCGGACGATGAATACGTTCAATTCGTTCAAGAACTCTTGTATCTCGGACATCCGCGAGTGTTTCGCGTCGAAAACGTGGTCCCCGTCTGTTTTAGACGCTAAAAACGCGTATGACACTTGATTCGCACGAATCCGTTGAGAAATGGCCGAGATACGCCGTGTTACACTTCCGGACGATGAAATCTTGCTAGTTCTCACGTTCTGCAAGCGAAACGCACGATGCTCCGCGTTTCGTTCAATTCGTTCAAGAACTCTCGTATCTCGGACATCCGCGAGTGTTTCGCGTCGAAAACGTGGTCCCCGTCTGTGTTAGACGCTAAAAACGCGTATGACACTTGATTCGCACGAATCCGTTGAGAAATGGCCGAGATACGCCGTGTTAAACTTGCGGACGATGAATTCGATCAATTCGTTCAAGAACTCTCGTATCCGGAAATCCGCGAGTGTTTCGCGTCGAAAACGTGGTCCGCGTCTGTTTTAGACGCTAAAAACGCGTATGACACTAGATTCGCACGAATCCGTTGAGAAATGGCCGAGATACGCCGTGTTACACTTCCGGACGATCAATTCGTCCAATTCGTCCAAGAACTTTCGCATCTCGCACATCCGCGAGTGTTTCGCGCCGAAAACGTGGTCCCCGTCTGTTTTAGACGCTCTAAATGCGTATGACACTTGATTCGCACGAATCCGTTGAGAAATGGCCGAGATACGCCGTGTTACACTTCCGGACGATGAATTCGTTCAATTCGTTCAAGAACTCTCGTATCTCGGACATCCGCGAGTGTTTCGCTTCGAAAACGCGGTCCCCGTCTGTTTTAGACGCTAAAAACGCGTATGACACTTGATTAGCACGAATCCGTTGAGAAATGGCCGATATACGCCGTGTTACACTTCCGGACGATCAATTCGTCCAAATCGTTCAAGAACTTTCGTATCTCGCACATCCGCGAGTGTATCGCGTCGAAAACGTGGTCCCCGTCTGTTTTAGACGCTATAAACGCGTATGACACTTGATTCGCACGAATCCGTTGAGACATGGCCGAGATACGCCGTGTTACACTTCCGGACGATGAAATCGTTCAATTCGTTCAGGAACTCTCGTATCTCGTACATCCGCGAGTGTTTCGCGTCGAAAACGTGGTCCCCGTCTGTTTTAGAGGCTATAAACGCGTATGACACGTTTCGCACGAATCCGTTGAGAAATGGCCGAGATACGCCGTGTTACACTTCCGGACGATGAATACGTTCAATTCGTTCAAGAACTCTCGTATCTCGGACATCCGCGAGTGTTTCGCGTCGAAAACGTGGTCCCCGTCTGTTTTAGACGCTAAAAACGCGTATGACACTTGATTCTCACGAATCCGTTGAGAAATGGTCGAGATACGCCGTGTTACACTTCCGGACGATGAAATCTTGCTAGTTCTCACGTTCTGCAAGCGAAACGCACGATGCACCGCGTTTCGTTCAATTCGTTCAAGAACTCTCGTATCTCGGACACCCGCGAGTGTTCTGCGTCGAAAACGTGGTGCCCGTCTGTTTTAGACGCTAAAAACGCGTATGACACTTGATTCGCACGAATCCGTTGAGAAATGGCCGAGATACGCCGTGTTACACTTCCCGACGATGAAATCTTGCTAGTTCTCACGTTTTGCAAGCGAAAGGCACGATGCACCGCGTTTCGTTCAATTCGTTCAAGAACTCTCGTATCTCGGACAACCGCGAGTGTTTCGCGTCGAAAACGTGGTCCCCGTCTGCTTTAGACGCTAAAAACGCGTATGACACTTGATTCGCACGAATCCGTTGAGAAATGGCCGAGATACGCCGTGTTACACTTCCGGACAATGAAATCTTGCTAGTTCTCACGTTTTGCAAGCGAAACGCACTATGCACCGCGTCTCGTGCAATTCAATCAAGAACTCTCGTATCTCGGACATCCGCGAGTGTTTCGCGTCGAAAACGTGGTCCCCGTCTATTTTAGAGGCTAACAACGCGTATGACACTGGATTCGCACGAATCCGTTGAGAAATGGCCGAGATACGCCGTGTTACACTTCCGGACGATGAAATCTTGCTAGTTCTCACGTTTTGCGAGCGAAACGCACGATGCACCGCGTTTCGTTCAATTCGTTCAAGAACTCTCGAATCTCGGACATCCGCGAGTGTTTCGCGTCGAAAACGTGGTCCCCGTCTGTTTTAGACGCTAAAAACGCGTATGACACTTGATTCGCACGAATCCGTTGCGAAATGGCCGAGATACGCCGTGTTACACTTGCGGACGATGAATTCGATCAATTCGTTCAAGAACTCTCGTATCCGGAAATCCGCGAGTGTTTCGCGTCGAAAACTTGGTCCCCGTCTGTTTTAGACGCTAAAAACGCGTATGACACTAGATTCGCACGAATCCGTTGAGAAATGGCCGAGATACGCCGTGTTACACTTCCGGACGATCAATTCGTCCAATTCGTTCAAGAACTTTCGTATCTCGCACATCCGCGAGTGTTTCGCGCCGAAAACGTGGTCCCCGTCTGTTTTAGACGCTCTAAATGCGTATGACACTTGATTCGCACGAATCCGTTGAGAAATGGCCGAGATACGCCGTGTTACACTTCCGGACGATGAATTAGTTCAATTCGTACAAGAACTCTCGTATCTCGGACATCCGCGAGTGTTTCGCTTCGAAAACGCGGTCCCCGTCTGTTTTAGACGCTAAAAACGCGTATGACACTTTGATTGGCACGAATCCGTTGAGACATGGCCGAGATACGCCGTGTTACACTTCCGGACGATGAAATCGTTCAATTCGTTCACGAACTCTCGTATCTCCTACATCCGCGAGTGTTTCGCGTCGAAAACGTGGTCCCCGTCTGTTTTAGACGCTAAAAACGCTTATGACACTTGATTCGCACAAATCCGTTGAGAAATGGCCGAGATACGCCGTGTTACACTTCCGGACGATGAATACGTTCAATTCGTTCAAGAACTCTCGTATCTCGGACATCCGCGAGTGTTTCGCGTCGAAAACGCGGTCTCCGTCTGTTTTATACGCTAAAAACGCGTATGACACTTGATTCGCACGAATCCGTTGAGACATGGCCGAGATACGCCGTGTTACACTTCCGGACGATGAAATCGTTCAATTCGTTCACGAACTCTCGTATCTCGTACATCCGCGAGTGTTTCGCGTCGAAAACGTGGTCCCCGTCTGTTTTAGAGGCTATAAACGCGTATGACACTTGATTCGCACGAATCCGTTGAGAAATGGCCGAAATAGGCCGTGTTACACTTCCGGACGATGAAATCTTGCTAGTTCTCACGTTTTGCAAGCGAAACGCACTATGCACCGCGTCTCGTGCAATTCATTCAAGAACTCTCGTATCTCGGACATCCGCGAATGTTTCGCATCGAAAACGTGGTCCCCGTCTGTTTTAGACGCTAAAAACGCGTATGACACTTGTTTCGCACGAATCCGTTGAGAAATGGCCGAGATACGCCGTGTTACACTTCCGGACGATGAATACGTTCAATTCGTTCAAGAACTCTCGTATCTCGGACATCCGCGAGTGTTTCGCGTCGAAAACGTGGTCCCCGTCTGTTTTAGACGCTAAAAACGCGTATGACACTTGATTCGCACGAATCCGTTGAGAAATGGTCGAGATACGCCGTGTTACACTTCCGGACGATGAATACGTTCAATTCGTTCAAGAACTCTCGTATCTCGGACATCATCGAGTGTTTCGCGTCGAAAACGTGGTCCCCGTCTGCTTTAGACGCTAAAAACGCGTATGACACTTGATTCGCACGAATCCGTTGAGAAATGGTCGAGATACGCCGTGTTACACTTCCGGACGATGAAATCTTGCTAGTTCTCACGTTTTGCAAGCGAAACGCACGATGCACCGCGTTTCGTTCAATTCGTTCAAGAACTCTCGTATCTCGGACATCCGCGAGTGTTTCGCGTCGAAAACGTGGTCCCCGTCTGTTTCAGACGCTAAAAACGCGTATGACACTTGATTCGCACGAATCCGTTGAGAAATGGCCGAGATACGCCGTGTTACACTTCCGGACGATGAATTCGTTCAATTCGTTCAAGAACTCTCGTATCTCGGACATCCGCGAGTGTTTCGCGTCGAAAACGTGGTCCCCGTCTGTTTTAGACGCTAAAAACGCGTATGACACTTGATTCGCACGAATCCGTTGAGAAATGGTCGAGATACGCCGTGTTACACTTCCGGACGATGAAATCTTGCTAGTTCTCACGTTTTGCAAGCGAAACGCACGATGCACCGCGTTTCGTTCAATTCGTTCAAGAACTCTCGTATCTCGGACATCCGCGAGTGTTTCGCGTCGAAAACGTGGTCCCCGTCTGTTTCAGACGCTAAAAACGCGTATGACACTTGATTCGCACGAATCCGTTGAGAAATGGCCGAGATACGCCGTGTTACACTTCCGGACGATGAATTCGTTCAATTCGTTCAAGAACTCTCGTATCTCGGACATCCGCGAGTGTTTAGCGTCGAAAACGTGGTCCCCGTCAGTTTTAGACGCTAAAAACGCGTATGACACTTGATTCGCACGAATCCGTTGAGAAATGGCCGAGATACGCCGTGTTACACTTGCGGACGATGAATACGTTCAATTCGTTCAAGAACTCTCGTATCTCGGACATCCGCGAGTGTTTCGCGTCGAAAACGTGGTCCCCGTCTGTTTTAGACGCCAACAACGCGTATGACACTTGATTCGCACGAATCCGTTGAGAAATGGCCGAGATACGCCGTGTTACACTTCCGGACGATGAATACGTTCAATTCGTTCAAGAACTCTCGTATCTCGGACATCCGCGAGTGTTTCGCGTCGAAAACGTGGTCCCCGTCTGTTTTAGACGCCAACAACGCGTATGACACTTGATTCGCACGAATCCGTTGAGAAATGGCCGAGATACGCCGTGTTACACTTCCGGACGATGAATACGTTCAATTCGTTCAAGAACTCTCGTATCTCGGACATCCGCGAGTGTTTCCCGTCGAAAACGTGGTCCCCGTCTGGTTTAGACGCTAAAAACGCGTATGACACTTGATTCGCACGAACCCGTCGAGAAATGGCCGAGATATGCCGTGTTACACTTCCGGACGATGAATACGTTCAATTCGTTCAAGAACTCTCGTATCTCGGATATCCGCGAGTGTTTCGCGTCGAAAACGTGGTCCCCGTCTGTTTTAGACGCTAACAACGCGTATGACACTTGATTCGCACGAATCCGTTGAGAAATGGCCGAGATACGCCGTGTTGCACTTCCGGACGATGAATTCGTTCAATTCGTTCAAGAACTCTCGTACCTCGGATATCCGCGAGTGTTTCGCGTCGAAAACGTGGTGCCCGTCTGTTTTAGACGCTAAAAACGCGTATGACACTTGATTCGCACGAATCCGTTGAGAAATGGCCGAAATACGCCGTGTTACACTTCCGGACGATGAAATCTTGCTAGTTCTCACGTTTTGCAAGCGAAACGCACTATGCACCGCGTCTCGTGCAATTCATTCAAGAATTCTCGTATCTCGGACATCCGCGAGTGTTTCGCGTCGAAAACGTGGTGCCCGTCTGTTTTAGACGCTAAAAACGCGTATGACACTTGATTCGCACGAATCCGTTGAGAAATGGCCGAGATACGCCGTGTTACACTTCCCGACGATGAAATCTTGCTAGTTCTCACGTTTTGCAAGCGAAACGCACGCTGCACCGCGTTTCGTTCAATTCGTTCAAGAACTCTCGTATCTCGGACATCCGCTAGTGTTTCGCGTCGAAAACGTGGTCCCCGTCTGTTTCAGACGCTAAAAACGCGTATGACACTTGATTCGCACGAATCCGTTGAGAAATGGCCGAGATACGCCGTGTTACACTTCCGGACGATGAAATCTTGCTAGTTCTCACGTTCTGCAAGCGAAACGAACGATGCACCGCGTTTCGTTCAATTCGTTCAAGAACTCTCGTATCTCGGACACCCGCGAGTGTTCTGCGTCGAAAACGTGGTGCCCGTCTGTTTTAGACGCTAAAAACGCGTATGACACTTGATTCGCACGAATCCGTTGAGAAATGGCCGAGATACGCCGTGTTACACTTCCCGACGATGAAATCTTGCTAGTTCTCACGTTTTGCAAGCGAAACGCACGATGCACCGCGTTTCGCTCAATTCGTTCAAGAACTCTCGTATCTCGGACATCCGCGAGTGTTTCGCGTCGAAAACGTGGTCCCCGTCTGTTTCAGACGCTAAAAACGCGTATGACACTTGATTCGCACGAATCCGTTGAGAAATGGCCGAGATACGCCGTGTTACACTTCCGGACGATGAATTCGTTCAATTCGTCCAGGAACTCTCGTATCTCGGACATCCGCGAGTGTTTCGCGTCGAAAACGTGGTCCCGTCTGTTTAGACGCTAAAAACGCGTATGACACTTGATTCTCACGAATCCGTTGAGAAATGGTCGAGATACGCCGTGTTACACTTCCGGACGATGAAATCTTGCTAGTTCTCACGTTCTGCAAGCGAAACGCACGATGCACCGCGTTTCGTTCAATTCGTTCAAGAACTCTCGTATCTCGGACACCCGCGAGTGTTCTGCGTCGAAAACGTGGTGCCCGTCTGTTTTAGACGCTAAAAACGCGTATGACACTTGATTCGCACGAATTCGTTGAGAAATGGCCGAGATACGCCGTGTTACACTTCCCGACGATGAAATCTTGCTAGTTCTCACGTTTTGCAAGCGAAACGCACGATGCACCGCGTTTCGTTCAATTCGTTCAAGAACTCTCGGATCTCGGACATCCGCGAGTGTTTCGCGTCGAAAACGTGGTCCCCGTCTGTTTCAGACGCTAAAAACGCGTATGACACTTGATTCGCACGAATCCGTTGAGAAATGGCCGAGATACGCCGTGTTACACTTCCCGACGATGAAATCTTGCTAGTTCTCACGTTTTGCAAGCGAAACGCACGATGCACCGCGTTTCGTTCAATTCGTTCAAGAACTCTCGTATCTCGGACATCCGCGAGTGTTTCGCGTCGAAAACGTGGTCCCCGTCTGTTTTAGACGCCAACAACGCGTATGACACTTGATTCGCATGAATCCGTTGAGAAATGGCCGAGATACGCCGTGTTACACTTCCGGACGATGAATACGTTCAATTCGTTCAAGAACTCTCGTATCTCGGACATCCGCGAGTGTTTCCCGTCGAAAACGTGGTCCCCGTCTGTTTTAGACGCTAAAAACGCGTATGACACTTGATTCGCACGAACCCGTTGAGAAATGGCCGAGATATGCCGTGTTACACTTCCGGACGATGAATACGTTCAATTCGTTCAAGAACTCTCGTATCTCGGATATCCGCGAGTGTTTCGCGTCGAAAGCATGGTCCCCGTCTGTTTTAGACGCTAACAACGCGTATGACACTTGATTCGCACGAATCCGTTGAGAAATGGCCGAGATACGCCGTGTTGCACTTCCGGACGATGAATTCGTTCAATTCGTTCAAGAACTCTCGTATCTCGGATATCCGCGAGTGTTTCGTGTCGAAAACGTGGTCCCCGTCTGTTTTAGACGCTAAAGACGCGTATGACACTTGATTCGCACGAATCCGTTGAGAAATGGCCGAGATACGTCGTGTTACACTTCCGGACGATGAATACGTTCAATTCGTTCAAGAACTCTCGAATCTCGGACATCCGCGAGTGTTTCGCGTCGAAAACGTGGTCCCCGTCTGTTTTAGACGCTAAAAACGATTATGACACTTGATTTGCACGAATCCGTTGAGAAATGGCCGAGATACACCGTGTTACACTTCCGGACGATGAATACGTTCAATTCGTTCAAGAACTCTTGTATCTCGGACATCCGCGAGTTTTTCGCGTCGAAAACGTGGTCCCCGTCTGTTTTCGACGCTAAAAACGCGCATGACACTTGATTCGCACGAATCCGTTGAGAAATGGCCGAGGTACGCCGTGTTACACATCCGGACGATGAAATCTTGCTAGTTCTCACGTTCTGCAAGCGAAACGCACGATGCTCCGCGTTTCGTTCAATTCGTTCAAGAACTCTCGTATCTCGGACA
>CAWWDK010000187.1:0-12631 GCA_963942575.1 Priocnemis perturbator | reverse complement strand
CGTTCATTTCGTTCAAGAACTCTCGTATCTCGGACATCCGCGAGTGTTTCGCGTCGAAAACGTGGTCCCCGTCTGTTTCAGACGCTAAGAACGCGTATGACACTTGATTCGCACGAATCCGTTGAGAAATGGCCGCGATACGCCGTGTTACACTTACGGATGATGAATTCGTTCAATTCGTTCAAGATCTCTCGTATCTCGGACATCCGCGAGTGTTTCGCGTCGAAAACGTGGTTCCCAACTGTTTTAGACGCTAAAAACGCGTATCACACTTGATTCGCACGAATCCGTTGAGAAATGGCCGAGATACGCCGTCTTACACTTCTGCACGATGAATTCGTTCAATTCGTTCAAGATCTCTCGTATCTCGGACATCCGCGGGTGTTTCGCGTCGAAAACGCGGTCCGCGTCTGTTTTAGACGCTAAAAACGCGTATGACACTTGATTCGCACGAATCCGTTGAGAAATGGCCGAGATACGCCGTGATACACTTCCGGACGATGAAATCCTGCTAGTTCTCACATTTTGCAAGCGAAACACACGATGCACCGCGTTTCTTTCAATTCGTTCAAGAACTGTCGTATCTCGGACATCCGCGAGTGTTTCGCGTCGAAAACGTGGTCCCCGTCTGTTTTAGACGCTTAAAACGCATATGAAACTTGATTCGCACGTATCCGTTGAGAAATGGCCGAAATACGCCGTGTTTCTCTTCCGGACGATGAATTCGTTCAATTCGTTCAAGAACTCTCGTATCTCGGACATCCGTGAGTGTTTCGCGTCGAAAACGTGGTCCCCGTGCGTTTTAGACGCTAAAAACGCGTATCACACTTGATTCGCACGAATCCGTTGAGAAATGGCCGAGATACGCCGTCTTACACTTCTGCACGATGAATTCGTTCAATTCGTTCAAGATCTCTCGTATCTCGGACATCCGCGGGTGTTTCGCGTCGAAAACGCGGTCCGCGTCTGTTTTAGACGCTAAAAACGCGTATGACACTTGTTTCGCCCGAATCCGTTGAGAGATGGCCGAGATACGCCGTGTTACACATCCGGACGATGAAATCTTGTTAGTTCTCACGTTTTGCAAGCGAATCGCACGATGCACCGCGTTTCGTTCAATTCGTTCAAGAACTCTCGTATTCCGGACATCCGCGAGTGTTTTGCGTCGAAAACGTGGTCCCCTTCTGTTTTAGACGCTAAAAACGCGTATGACACTTGATTCGCACGAATCCGTTGAGAAATGGCCGAGATACGCCGTGTTATACTTCCGGACGATGAATACGGTCAATTCGTCCAAGAACTCTCGTATCTCGAACATCCGCGAGTGTTTCGCGTCGAAAACGTGGTCCCAGTCGGTTTTAGATGGTAAAAACGCGTATGACACTTGATTCGCACGAATCCGTTGATAAATGGCCGAGATACGCCGTGTTACACTTCCAGACGATGAAATCTTGCTAGTTCTCACGTTTTGCAAGCGAAACGCACGATGCACCGCGTTTCGTTCAATTCGTTCAAGATCTCTCGTATTCCGGACATCCGCGAGTGTTTCGCGTCGAAAACGTGGACCCCGTCTGTTTTAGACGCTAAAAACGCGTATGACACTTGATTCGCACGAATCCGTTGAGAAATGGCTGAGATACGCCGTGTTACACTTCCGGACGACGAATTCGTTCAATTCGTTCAAGAACTCTCGTATCTCGGACATCCGCGAGTGTTTCGCGTCGAAAACGCGGTCCCGGTCTGTTTTAGACGCTAAAAACGCGTATGACACTTGATTCGCACGAATCCGTTGAGAAATGGCCGCGATACGCCGTGTTACACTTCCGGACGATGAAATCTTGCTAGTTCTCGCGTTTTGCAAGCGAAACACACGATGCACCGCGTTTCGTTCAATTCGTTCAAGAACTCTCGTATCTCGGACATCCGCGAGTGTTTCGCGTCGAAAACGTGGTCCCCGTGCGTTTTAGACGCTAAAAACTCGTATGACTCTTGTTTCGCCCGAATCCGTTGAGGGATGGCCGAGATACGCCGTGTTACACTTCCGGACGATGAAATCTTGCAGTTCTCGCGTTTTGCAAGCGAAACACACGATGCACCGCGTTTCGTTTAATTCGTTCAAGAACTCTCGTATTCCGGACATCTGCGAGTGTTTCGCGTCGAAAACGTGGACCCCGTCTGTTTTAGACGCTAAAAACGCGTATGACACTTGATTCGCACGAATCCGTTGAGAAATGGCTGAGATACGCCGAGTTACACTTCCGGACGACGAATTCGTTCAATTCGTTCAAGAACTCTCGTATCTCGGACATCCGCGAGTGTTTCGCGTCGAAAACGCGGTCCCCGTCTGTTTTAGACGCTAAAAACGCGTATGACACTTGATTCGCACGAATCCGTTGAGAAATGGCCGAGATACGCCGCGTTACACTTCCGGACGATGAATTCGTTCAATTCGTTCAAGAACTCTCGTATCTCGGACATCCGCGAGTGTTTTGCGTCGAAAACGTAATCCCCGTCTGTTTTAGACGCTAAAAACGCGTATGACACTTGATTCGCACGAATCCGTTGAGAAATGGCCGAGATACGCCGTGTTACACTTCTGGACGATGAATTCGGTCCATTCGTTCAAGAACTCTCGTATCTCGAACATCCGCGAGTGTTTCGCGTCGAAAACGTGGTCCCAGTCGGTTTTAGACGCTAAAAACGCGTATGACACTTGATTCGCACGAATCCGTTGATAAATGGCCGAGATACGCCGTGTTACACTTCCGGACGATGAAATCTTGCTAGTTCTCACGTTTTGCAAGCGAAACGCACGATGCACCGCGTTTCGTTCAATTCGTTCAAGATCTCTCGTATCTCGGACATCCGCGAGTGTTTCGCGTCGAAAGCGTGGTCCCCGTCTGTTTTAGACGCTAAAAACGCGTATGACACTTGATTCGCACGAATCCGTTGAGAAATGGCCGAGATACGCCGTGTTACACTTCCGGACGATGAAATCTTGCAGTTCTCGCGTTTTGCAAGCGAAACACACGATGCACCGCGTTTCGTTTAATTCGTTCAAGAACTCTCGTATTCCGGACATCCGCGAGTGTTTCGCGTCGAAAACGTGGACCCCGTCTGTTTTAGACGCTAAAAACGCGTATGACACTTGATTCGCACGAATCCGTTGAGAAATGGCTGAGATACGCCGAGTTACACTTCCGGACGACGAATTCGTTCAATTCGTTCAAGAACTCTCGTATCTCGGACATCCGCGAGTGTTTCGCGTCGAAAACGCGGTCCCCGTCTGTTTTAGACGCTAAAAACGCGTATGACACTTGATTCGCACGAATCCGTTGAGAAATGGCCGAGATACGCCGCGTTACACTTCCGGACGATGAATTCGTTCAATTCGTTCAAGAACTCTCGTATCTCGGACATCCGCGAGTGTTTTGCGTCGAAAACGTAATCCCCGTCTGTTTTAGACGCTAAAAACGCGTATGACACTTGATTCGCACGAATCCGTTGAGAAATGGCCGAGATACGCCGTGTTACACTTCTGGACGATGAATTCGGTCCATTCGTTCAAGAACTCTCGTATCTCGAACATCCGCGAGTGTTTCGCGTCGAAAACGTGGTCCCAGTCGGTTTTAGACGCTAAAAACGCGTATGACACTTGATTCGCACGAATCCGTTGATAAATGGCCGAGATACGCCGTGTTACACTTCCGGACGATGAAATCTTGCTAGTTCTCACGTTTTGCAAGCGAAACGCACGATGCACCGCGTTTCGTTCAATTCGTTCAAGATCTCTCGTATCTCGGACATCCGCGAGTGTTTCGCGTCGAAAGCGTGGTTCCCGTCTGTTTTAGACGCTAAAACGCGTATGACACTTGATTCGCACGAATCCGTTAAGAAATGGCCGAGATACGCCGTGTTACACTTCCGGACGATGAATTCGTTCAATTCGTTCAAGAACTCTCGGATCTCGGACATCCGCGAGTGTTTCGCGTCGAAAACGTGGTCCCAGTCTGTTTCAGACGCTAAGAACGCGTATGACACTTGATTCGCACGAATCCGTTGAGAAATGGCCGAGATACGCCGTGCTACACTTCCGGACGATGAAATCTTGCTAGTTCTCCCGTTTTGCAAGCGAACCGCACGATGCACCGCGTTTCGTTCATTTCGTTCAAGAACTCTCGTATCTCGGACATCCGCGAGTGTTTCGCGTCGAAAACGTGGTCCCCGTCTGTTTCAGACGCTAAGAACGCGTATGACACTTGATTCGCACGAATCCGTTGAGAAATGGCCGCGATACGCCGTGTTACACTTACGGATGATGAATTCGTTCAATTCGTTCAAGATCTCTCGTATCTCGGACATCCGCGAGTGTTTCGCGTCGAAAACGTGGTTCCCAACTGTTTTAGACGCTAAAAACGCGTATCACACTTGATTCGCACGAATCCGTTGAGAAATGGCCGAGATACGCCGTCTTACACTTCTGCACGATGAATTCGTTCAATTCGTTCAAGATCTCTCGTATCTCGGACATCCGCGGGTGTTTCGCGTCGAAAACGCGGTCCGCGTCTGTTTTAGACGCTAAAAACGCGTATGACACTTGATTCGCACGAATCCGTTGAGAAATGGCCGAGATACGCCGTGATACACTTCCGGACGATGAAATCCTGCTAGTTCTCACATTTTGCAAGCGAAACACACGATGCACCGCGTTTCTTTCAATTCGTTCAAGAACTGTCGTATCTCGGACATCCGCGAGTGTTTCGCGTCGAAAACGTGGTCCCCGTCTGTTTTAGACGCTTAAAACGCATATGAAACTTGATTCGCACGTATCCGTTGAGAAATGGCCGAAATACGCCGTGTTTCTCTTCCGGACGATGAATTCGTTCAATTCGTTCAAGAACTCTCGTATCTCGGACATCCGTGAGTGTTTCGCGTCGAAAACGTGGTCCCCGTGCGTTTTAGACGCTAAAAACGCGTATCACACTTGATTCGCACGAATCCGTTGAGAAATGGCCGAGATACGCCGTCTTACACTTCTGCACGATGAATTCGTTCAATTCGTTCAAGATCTCTCGTATCTCGGACATCCGCGGGTGTTTCGCGTCGAAAACGCGGTCCGCGTCTGTTTTAGACGCTAAAAACGCGTATGACACTTGTTTCGCCCGAATCCGTTGAGAGATGGCCGAGATACGCCGTGTTACACATCCGGACGATGAAATCTTGTTAGTTCTCACGTTTTGCAAGCGAATCGCACGATGCACCGCGTTTCGTTCAATTCGTTCAAGAACTCTCGTATTCCGGACATCCGCGAGTGTTTTGCGTCGAAAACGTGGTCCCCTTCTGTTTTAGACGCTAAAAACGCGTATGACACTTGATTCGCACGAATCCGTTGAGAAATGGCCGAGATACGCCGTGTTATACTTCCGGACGATGAATACGGTCAATTCGTCCAAGAACTCTCGTATCTCGAACATCCGCGAGTGTTTCGCGTCGAAAACGTGGTCCCAGTCGGTTTTAGATGGTAAAAACGCGTATGACACTTGATTCGCACGAATCCGTTGATAAATGGCCGAGATACGCCGTGTTACACTTCCAGACGATGAAATCTTGCTAGTTCTCACGTTTTGCAAGCGAAACGCACGATGCACCGCGTTTCGTTCAATTCGTTCAAGAACTCTCGTATTCCGGACATCCGCGAGTGTTTCGCGTCGAAAACGTGGACCCCGTCTGTTTTAGACGCTAAAAACGCGTATGACACTTGATTCGCACGAATCCGTTGAGAAATGGCTGAGATACGCCGTGTTACACTTCCGGACGACGAATTCGTTCAATTCGTTCAAGAACTCTCGTATCTCGGACATCCGCGAGTGTTTCGCGTCGAAAACGCGGTCCCGGTCTGTTTTAGACGCTAAAAACGCGTATGACACTTGATTCGCACGAATCCGTTGAGAAATGGCCGAGATACGCCGTGTTACACTTCCGGACGATGAAATCTTGCTAGTTCTCACGTTTTGCAAGCAAAACGCACGATGCACCGCGTTTCGTTCAATTCGTTCAAGATCTCTCGTATCTCGGACATCCGCGAGTGTTTCGCGTCGAAAACGTGGTCCCCGTCTGTTTTAGACGCTAAAAACGCGTATGACACTTGATTCGCACGAATCCGTTGAGAAATGGCCGCGATACGCCGTGTTACACTTACGGATGATGAATTCGTTCAATTCGTTCAAGATCTCTCGTATCTCGGACACATCCGCGAGTGTTTCGCGTCGAAAACGTGGTTCCCAACTGTTTTAGACGCTAAAAACGCGTATCACACTTGATTCGTACGAATCCGTTGAGAAATGGCCGAGATACGCCGTCTTACACATCTGGACGATGAATTCGTTCAATTCGTTCAAGATCTCTCGTATCTCGGACATCCGCGGGTGTTTCGCGTCGAAAACGCGGTCCGCGTCTGTTTTAGACGCTAAAAACGCGTATGACACTTGATTCGCACGAATCCGTTGAGAAATGGCCGCGATACGCCGTGTTACACTTCCGGACGATGAAATCTTGCTAGTTCTCGCGTTTTGCAAGCGAAACACACGATGCACCGCGTTTCGTTCAATTCGTTCAAGAACTCTCGTATCTCGGACATCCGCGAGTGTTTCGCGTCGAAAACGTGGTCCCCGTGCGTTTTAGACGCTAAAAACTCGTATGACTCTTGTTTCGCCCGAATCCGTTGAGGGATGGCCGAGATACGCCGTGTTACACTTCCGGACGATGAAATCTTGCAGTTCTCGCGTTTTGCAAGCGAAACACACGATGCACCGCGTTTCGTTTAATTCGTTCAAGAACTCTCGTATTCCGGACATCCGCGAGTGTTTCGCGTCGAAAACGTGGACCCCGTCTGTTTTAGACGCTAAAAACGCGTATGACACTTGATTCGCACGAATCCGTTGAGAAATGGCTGAGATACGCCGAGTTACACTTCCGGACGACGAATTCGTTCAATTCGTTCAAGAACTCTCGTATCTCGGACATCCGCGAGTGTTTCGCGTCGAAAACGCGGTCCCCGTCTGTTTTAGACGCTAAAAACGCGTATGACACTTGATTCGCACGAATCCGTTTAGAAATGGCCGAGATACGCCGCGTTACACTTCCGGACGATGAATTCGTTCAATTCGTTCAAGAACTCTCGTATCTCGGACATCCGCGAGTGTTTTGCGTCGAAAACGTAATCCCCGTCTGTTTTAGACGCTAAAAACGCGTATGACACTTGATTCGCACGAATCCGTTGAGAAATGGCCGAGATACGCCGTGTTACACTTCTGGACGATGAATTCGGTCCATTCGTTCAAGAACTCTCGTATCTCGAACATCCGCGAGTGTTTCGCGTCGAAAACGTGGTCCCAGTCGGTTTTAGACGCTAAAAACGCGTATGACACTTGATTCGCACGAATCCGTTGATAAATGGCCGAGATACGCCGTGTTACACTTCCGGACGATGAAATCTTGCTAGTTCTCACGTTTTGCAAGCGAAACGCACGATGCACCGCGTTTCGTTCAATTCGTTCAAGATCTCTCGTATCTCGGACATCCGCGAGTGTTTCGCGTCGAAAGCGTGGTCCCCGTCTGTTTTAGACGCTAAAAACGCGTATGACACTTGATTCGCACGAATCCGTTGAGAAATGGCCGAGATACGCCGTGTTACACTTCCGGACGATGAAATCTTGCAGTTCTCGCGTTTTGCAAGCGAAACACACGATGCACCGCGTTTCGTTTAATTCGTTCAAGAACTCTCGTATTCCGGACATCCGCGAGTGTTTCGCGTCGAAAACGTGGACCCCGTCTGTTTTAGACGCTAAAAACGCGTATGACACTTGATTCGCACGAATCCGTTTAGAAATGGCTGAGATACGCCGAGTTACACTTCCGGACGACGAATTCGTTCAATTCGTTCAAGAACTCTCGTATCTCGGACATCCGCGAGTGTTTCGCGTCGAAAACGTGGTCCCAGTCTGTTTCAGACGCTAAGAACGCGTATGACACTTGATTCGCACGAATCCGTTGAGAAATGGCCGAGATACGCCGTGCTACACTTCCGGACGATGAAATCTTGCTAGTTCTCCCGTTTTGCAAGCGAACCGCACGATGCACCGCGTTTCGTTCATTTCGTTCAAGAACTCTCGTATCTCGGACATCCGCGAGTGTTTCGCGTCGAAAACGTGGTCCCCGTCTGTTTCAGACGCTAAGAACGCGTATGACACTTGATTCGCACGAATCCGTTGAGAAATGGCCGCGATACGCCGTGTTACACTTACGGATGATGAATTCGTTCAATTCGTTCAAGATCTCTCGTATCTCGGACATCCGCGAGTGTTTCGCGTCGAAAACGTGGTTCCCAACTGTTTTAGACGCTAAAAACGCGTATCACACTTGATTCGCACGAATCCGTTGAGAAATGGCCGAGATACGCCGTCTTACACTTCTGCACGATGAATTCGTTCAATTCGTTCAAGATCTCTCGTATCTCGGACATCCGCGGGTGTTTCGCGTCGAAAACGCGGTCCGCGTCTGTTTTAGACGCTAAAAACGCGTATGACACTTGTTTCGCCCAAATCCGTTGAGAGATGGCCGAGATACGCCGTGTTACACATCCGGACGATGAAATCTTGTTAGTTCTCACGTTTTGCAAGCGAATCGCACGATGCACCGCGTTTCGTTCAATTCGTTCAAGAACTCTCGTATTCCGGACATCCGCGAGTGTTTTGCGTCGAAAACGTGGTCCCCTTCTGTTTTAGACGCTAAAAACGCGTATGACACTTGATTCGCACGAATCCGTTGAGAAATGGCCGAGATACGCCGTGTTATACTTCCGGACGATGAATACGGTCAATTCGTCCAAGAACTCTCGTATCTCGAACATCCGCGAGTGTTTCGCGTCGAAAACGTGGTCCCAGTCGGTTTTAGATGGTAAAAACGCGTATGACACTTGATTCGCACGAATCCGTTGATAAATGGCCGAGATACGCCGTGTTACACTTCCAGACGATGAAATCTTGCTAGTTCTCACGTTTTGCAAGCGAAACGCACGATGCACCGCGTTTCGTTCAATTCGTTCAAGAACTCTCGTATTCCGGACATCCGCGAGTGTTTCGCGTCGAAAACGTGGACCCCGTCTGTTTTAGACGCTAAAAACGCGTATGACACTTGATTCGCACGAATCCGTTGAGAAATGGCTGAGATACGCCGTGTTACACTTCCGGACGACGAATTCGTTCAATTCGTTCAAGAACTCTCGTATCTCGGACATCCGCGAGTGTTTCGCGTCGAAAACGCGGTCCCGGTCTGTTTTAGACGCTAAAAACGCGTATGACACTTGATTCGCACGAATCCGTTGAGAAATGGCCGAGATACGCCGTGTTACACTTCCGGACGATGAAATCTTGCTAGTTCTCACGTTTTGCAAGCAAAACGCACGATGCACCGCGTTTCGTTCAATTCGTTCAAGATCTCTCGTATCTCGGACATCCGCGAGTGTTTCGCGTCGAAAACGTGGTCCCCGTCTGTTTTAGACGCTAAAAACGCGTATGACACTTGATTCGCACGAATCCGTTGAGAAATGGCCGCGATACGCCGTGTTACACTTACGGATGATGAATTCGTTCAATTCGTTCAAGATCTCTCGTATCTCGGACACATCCGCGAGTGTTTCGCGTCGAAAACGTGGTTCCCAACTGTTTTAGACGCTAAAAACGCGTATCACACTTGATTCGTACGAATCCGTTGAGAAATGGCCGAGATACGCCGTCTTACACATCTGGACGATGAATTCGTTCAATTCGTTCAAGATCTCTCGTATCTCGGACATCCGCGGGTGTTTCGCGTCGAAAACGCGGTCCGCGTCTGTTTTAGACGCTAAAAACGCGTATGACACTTGATTCGCACGAATCCGTTGAGAAATGGCCGCGATACGCCGTGTTACACTTCCGGACGATGAAATCTTGCTAGTTCTCGCGTTTTGCAAGCGAAACACACGATGCACCGCGTTTCGTTCAATTCGTTCAAGAACTCTCGTATCTCGGACATCCGCGAGTGTTTCGCGTCGAAAACGTGGTCCCCGTGCGTTTTAGACGCTAAAAACTCGTATGACTCTTGTTTCGCCCGAATCCGTTGAGGGATGGCCGAGATACGCCGTGTTACACTTCCGGACGATGAAATCTTGCAGTTCTCGCGTTTTGCAAGCGAAACACACGATGCACCGCGTTTCGTTTAATTCGTTCAAGAACTCTCGTATTCCGGACATCCGCGAGTGTTTCGCGTCGAAAACGTGGACCCCGTCTGTTTTAGACGCTAAAAACGCGTATGACACTTGATTCGCACGAATCCGTTGAGAAATGGCTGAGATACGCCGAGTTACACTTCCGGACGACGAATTCGTTCAATTCGTTCAAGAACTCTCGTATCTCGGACATCCGCGAGTGTTTCGCGTCGAAAACGCGGTCCCCGTCTGTTTTAGACGCTAAAAACGCGTATGACACTTGATTCGCACGAATCCGTTGAGAAATGGCCGAGATACGCCGCGTTACACTTCCGGACGATGAATTCGTTCAATTCGTTCAAGAACTCTCGTATCTCGAACATCCGCGAGTGTTTCGCGTCGAAAACGTGGTCCCAGTCGGTTTTAGACGCTAAAAACGCGTATGACACTTGATTCGCACGAATCCGTTGATAAATGGCCGAGATACGCCGTGTTACACTTCCGGACGATGAAATCTTGCTAGTTCTCACGTTTTGCAAGCGAAACGCACGATGCACCGCGTTTCGTTCAATTCGTTCAAGATCTCTCGTATCTCGGACATCCGCGAGTGTTTCGCGTCGAAAGCGTGGTTCCCGTCTGTTTTAGACGCTAAAACGCGTATGACACTTGATTCGCACGAATCCGTTAAGAAATGGCCGAGATACGCCGTGTTACACTTCCGGACGATGAATTCGTTCAATTCGTTCAAGAACTCTCGGATCTCGGACATCCGCGAGTGTTTCGCGTCGAAAACGTGGGTCCCAGTCTGTTTCAGACGCTAAGAACGCGTATGACACTTGATTCGCACGAATCCGTTGAGAAATGGCCGAGATACGCCGTGCTACACTTCCAGGACGATGAAATCTTGCTAGTTCTCCCGTTTTGCAAGCGAACCGCACGATGCACCGCGTTTCGTTCATTTCGTTCAAGAACTCTCGTATCTCGGACATCCGCGAGTGTTCGCGTCGAAAACGTGGGTCCCCGTCTGTTTCAGACGCTAAGAACGCGTATGACACTTGATTCGCACGAATCCGTTGAGAAATGGCCGCGATACGCTCCGTGTTACACTTACGGATGATGAATTCGTTCAATTCGTTCAAGATCTCTCGTATCTCGGACATCCGCGAGTGTTTCGCGTCGAAAACGTGGTTCCCAACTGTTTTTAGACGCTAAAAACGCGTATCACACTTGATTCGCACGAATCCGTTGAGAAATGGCCGAGATACGCCGTCTTACACTTCTGCACGATGAATTCGTTCAATTCGTTCAAGATCTCTCGTATCTCGGACATCCGCGGGTGTTTCGCGTCGAAAACGCGGTCCGCGTCTGTTTTAGACGCTAAAAACGCGTATGACACTTGATTCGCACGAATCCGTTGAGAAATGGCGAGATACTGCCGTGATACACTTCCGGACGATGAAATCCTGCTAGTTCTCACATTTTGCAAGCGAAACACACGATGCACCGCGTTTCTTTCAATTCGTTCAAGAACTGTCGTATCTCGGACATCCGCGAGTGTTTCGCGTCGAAAACGTGGACCCGTCTGTTTTAGACCGCTAAAAACGCGTATGACACTTGATTCGCACGAATCCGTTGAGAAATGGCTGAGATACGCCGTGTTACACTTCCGGACGACGAATTCGTTCAATTCGTTCAAGAACTCTCGTATCTCGGACATCCGCGAGTGTTTCGCGTCGAAAACGCGGTCCCGGTCTGTTTTAGACGCTAAAAACGCGTATGACACTTGATTCGCACGAATCCGTTGAGAAATGCCGAGATACGCCGTGTTACACTTCCGGACGATGAAATCTTGCTAGTTCTCACGTTTTGCAAGCAAAACGCACGATGCACCGCGTTTCGTTCAATTCGTTCAAGATCTCTCGTATCTCGGACATCCGCGAGTGTTTCGCGTCGAAAACGTGGTCCCCGTCTGTTTTAGACGCTAAAACGCGTATGACACTTGATTCGCACGAATCCGTTGAGAAATGGCCGCGATACGCCGTGTTACACTTACGGATGATGATTCGTTCAATTCGTTCAAGATCTCTCGTATCTCGGACACATCCGCGAGTGTTTCGCGTCGAAAACGTGGTTCCCAACTGTTTTAGACGCTAAAAACGCGTATCACACTTGATTCGTACGAATCCGTTGAGAAATGGCCGAGATACGCCGTCTTACACATCTGGACGATGAATTCGTTCAATTCGTTCAAGATCTCTCGTATCTCGGACATCCGCGGGTGTTTCGCGTCGAAAACGCGGTCCGCGTCTGTTTTAGACGCTAAAAACGCGTATGACACTTGATTCGCACGAATCCGTTGAGAAATGGCCGCGATACGCCGTGTTACAC
>CAWWDK010000186.1:0-47029 GCA_963942575.1 Priocnemis perturbator | reverse complement strand
ACAGCAAGCACAGGCAGCACAGCAAGCACAGCAAGCACACGCAGCAAGCACAGGCAGCAAGCGCAGGCAGCAGAGCAAGCACAGGCAGCAAGCACAGGCAGCACAGAAAGCACAGGCAGCAAGCACAGGCAGCAAGCACAGGCAGCACAGCACAGGCAGCACAGGCAGCACAGCAGCACAGGCAGCAAGCACAGGCAGCACAGCAAGCACAGGCAGCAACGACAGGCAGCACAGCAAGCACAGGCAGCAAGCACAGGCAGCACAGCAAGCACAAACAGCAAGCCCAGGCAGCACAGCAAGCACAGGCAGCACAGGCAGCAAGCACAGGGAGCAAGCACAGGCAGCGCAGCAAGCACAGGCAGCACAGCAAGCACAGGCAGCACAGCAAGCATAGGCAGCAAGCACAGGCAGCACAGCAAGCACAGGCAGCACAGCAAGCACAGGCAGCTACGACGGGACTTAGTCGCTGAACGGTAACTATCCAGTACTGCGTTGTAGATGACAATTTGTGTCTAACTCCCCTTCCAGCCGTACGAAGTTTATGAAACGTGTAGATAATGCTCGTGTCGCCAATCGAGAGCACTCCTGCAAGTTTGAAGATGATCGTACTGTCGGTTCGCATTTCTCGATGAACTTACATACAGCTACGACGGGACTTGGCCGCTGATCGGAAACTGCGTTGTAGATAACAATTTGTGTCTAACTCCCCTTCCAGCCGTACGAAGTTTATGAAACTTGTAGAGAATGCTCGTGTCGCCAATCTAGAGCACTCCTGCAAGTTTGAAGAAGATCGTACGGTCGGTTAACATTTCTCGATGAACTTACATGCACCTACGACGGGACTTAGTCGCTGAACGGGAACTATCCAGTACTGCGTTGTAGATGACAATTTTTGTCTAACTCCCCTTCCAGCAATACGAAGTTTATGAAACTTGTACAGAATGCTCGTGTCAGCAATCGAGAGCACTCCTGCAAGTTTGAAGATGATCGTACGGTCGGTTCAGATTTCTCGATGAACTTACATGCAGCTACGAAGGGACCTGGTCGCTGAGCGGAAATTCGGATGATGACAATTTGTGTCTAACTCCGCTTCCAGCCATACGAAGTTCATGAAACTTGTAGAGAATGCTCGTGTCGCCATTCGAGAGCACTCCCGCAAGTTTGAAGAAGATCGTACGGTCGGTTCGCATTTCTCGATGAACTTACATACAGCTACGACGGGACTTGGCCGCTGATCAGAAACTGCGTTGTAGATGACAATTTGTGTCTAACTCCCCTTCCAGCCGTACGAAGTTTATGAAACTTGTAGAGAATGCTCGTGTCGCCAATCGAGAGCACTCCTGCAAGTTTGAAGAAGATCGTACGGTCGGTTAACATTTCTCGATGAACTTACATGCACCTACGACGGGACTTAGTCGCTGAACGGGAACTATCCAGTACTGCGTTGTAGATGACAATTTGTGTCTAACTCCCCTTCCAGCCGTACGAAGTTTATGAAACTTGTAGAGAATGCTCGTGTCGCCAATCGAGAGCACTCCTGCAAGTTTGAAGATGATCGTATGGTCGGTTCGCATTTCTCGATGAACTTACATACAGCTACGACGGGACTTGGTCGCTGAGCGGAAACTGCGTTGTAGATGACAATTTTTGTCTAACTCCCCTTCCAGCCATACGAAGTTTATGAAACTTGTACAGAATGTTCGTGTCAGCAATCGAGAGCACTTCTGCAAGTTTGAAGATGATCGTACGGTCGGTTCAGATTTCTCGATGAACTTACATGCAGCTACGAAGGGACTTATTCGCTGAACGGGAACTGCGTTGTAGATGACAATTTTTGTCTAACTCCCCTTCCAGCCATACGAAGTTTATGAAACTTGTACAGAATGCTCGTGTCAGCAATCGAGAGCACACCTGCAAGTTTGAAGATGATCGTACGGTGGGTTCAGATTTCTCGATGAACTTACATGCAGCTACGAAGGGACTTGGTCGCTGAGCGGAAATTCGGATGATGACAATTTGTGTCTAACTCCCCTTCCAGCCGTAAGAAGTTTATGAAACTTGTAGAGAATGCTCGTGTCGCCAATCGAGAGCACTCCTGCAAGTTTGAAGAAGACCGTACGGCCGGTTCGCATTTCTCGATGAACTTACATACAGCTACGACGGGACTTGGTCGCTGTCGGAAACTGCGTTGTAGATGACAATTTGTGTCTAACTCCCCTTCCAGCCGTACGAAGTTTATGAAACTTGTAGAGAATGCTCGTGACGCCAATCGAGAGCACTCCTGCAAGTTTGAAGAAGATCGTACGGTCGGTTAACATTTCTCGATGAACTTACATGCACCTACGACGGGACTTAGTCGCTGAACGGGAACTATCCAGTACTGCGTTGTAGATGACAATTTGTGTCTAACTCCCCTTCCAGCCGTACGAAGTTTATGAAACTTGTAGAGAATGCTCGTGTCGCCAATCGAGAGCACTCCTGCAAGTTTGAAGAAGATCGTATGGTCGGTTCGCATTTCTCGATGAACTTACATACAGCTACGACGGGACTTGGTCGCTGAGCGGAAACTGCGTTGTAGATGACAATTTTTGTCTAACTCCCCTTCCAGCCATACGAAGTTTATGAAACTTGTACAGAATGCTCGTGTCAGCAATCGAGAGCACTCCTGCAAGTTTGAAGATGATCGTACGGTCGGTTCAGATTTCTCGATTAACTTACATGCAGCTACGAAGGGACTTGGTCGCTGAGCGGAAATTCGGATGATGACAATTTGTGTCTAACTCCGCTTCCAGCCATACGAAGTTCATGAAACTTGTAGAGAATGCTCGTGTCGCCATTCGAGAGCACTCCCACAAGTTTGAAGTAGATCGTACGGTCGGTTGGCATTTCTCGATGAACTTACATACAGCTACGACGGGACTTGGTCGCTGAGCGGAAACTGCGTTGTAGATGACAATTTTTGTCTAACTCCCCTTCCAGCAATACGAAGTTTATGAAACTTGTACAGAATGCTCGTGTCAGCAATCGAGAGCACTCCTGCAAGTTTGAAGATGATCGTACGGTCGGTTCAGATTTCTCGATGAACTTACATGCAGCTACGAAGGGACTTGGTCGCTGAGCGGAAATTCGGATGATGACAATTTGTGTCTAACTCCGCTTCCAGCCATACGAAGTTCATGAAACTTGTAGAGAATGCTCGTGTCGCCATTCGAGAGCACTCCCGCAAGATTGAAGAAGATCGCACGGTCGGTTCGCATTTCTCGATGAACTTACATACAGCTACGACGGGACTTGGCCGCTGATCGGAAACTGCGTTGTAGATGACAATTTGTGTCTAACTCCCCTTCCAGCCGTACGAAGTTTATGAAACTTGTAGAGAATGCTCGTGTCGCCAATCGAGAGCACTCCTGCAAGTTTGAAGAAGATCGTACGGGCGGTTAACATTTCTCGATGAACTTACATGCACCTGCGACGGGACTTAGTCGCTGAACGGGAACTATCCAGTACTGCGTTGTAGATGACAATTTGTGTCTAACTCCCCTTCCAGCCGTACGAAGTTTATGAAACTTGTAGAGAATGCTCGTGTCGCCAATCGAGAGCACTCCTGCAAGTTTGAAGAAGATCCTATGGTCGGTTCGCATTTCTCGATGAACTTACATACAGCTACGACGGGACTTGGTCGCTGAGCGGAAACTGCGTTGTAGATGACAATTTTTGTCTAACTCCCCTTCCAGCCATACGAAGTTTATGAAACTTGTACAGAATGTTCGTGTCAGCAATCGAGAGCACTCCTGCAAGTTTGAAGATGATCGTACGGTCGGTTCAGATATCTCGATGAACTTACATGCAGCTACAAAGGGACTTATTCGCTGAACGGGAACTATCCAGTACTGCGTTGTAGATGGCAATTTGTGTCTAACTCCCCTTTCAACCGTACGAAGTTTATGAAACTTGTACAGCATGCTCGTGTCGTCAATCGAGAGCACTCCTGCAAGTTTGAAGATGATCTTACGGCCGGTTCGCATTTCTCGATGAACTTACATACAGCTACGACGGGACTTGGTCGCTGAGCGGAAACTTTGTTGTAGATGACAATTTGTGTCTAACTCCGTTTCCAGCCGTACGAAGTTTATGAAACTCGTACAGCATGCTCGTGTCGTCAATCGAGAGCACTCCTGCAAGTTTGAAGAAGATCGTACGGTCGGTTCGCATTTCTCGATCAACTTACATACAGCTACGACGGGACTTGGTCGCTGAGCGGAAACTGCGTTGTAGATGACAATTTGTGTCTAACTCCCCTTCCAGCCGTACGAAGTTTATGAAACTTGTAGAGAATGCTCGTGTCGCCAATCGAGAGCACTCCTGCAAGTTTGAAGAAGATCGTACGGTCGGTTAGCATTTCTCGATGAACTTACATACAGCTACGACGGGACTTGGTCGCTGTCGGAAACTGCGTTGTAGATGACAATTTGTGTCTAACTCCCCTTCCAGCCGTACGAAGTTTATGAAACTTGTACAGAATGCTCGTGTCAGCAATCGAGAGCACTCCTGCAAGTTTGAAGATGATCGTACGGTCGGTTCAGATTTCTCGATGAACTTACATGCAGCTACGAAGGGACTTGGTCGCTGAGCGGAAATTCGGATGATGACAATTTGTGTCTAACTCCGCTTCCAGCCATACGAAGTTCATGAAACTTGTAGAGAATGCTCGTGTCGCCATTCGAGAGCACTCCCGCAAGATTGAAGAAGAACGCACGGTCGGTTCGCATTTCTCGATGAACTTACATACAGCTACGACGGGACTTGGCCGCTGATCGGAAACTGCGTTGTAGATGACAATTTGTGTCTAACTCCCCTTCCAGCCGTACGAAGTTTATGAAACTTGTAGAGAATGCTCGTGTCGCCAATCGAGAGCACTCCTGCAAGTTTGAAGAAGATCGTACGGGCGGTTAACATTTCTCGATGAACTTACATGCACCTGCGACGGGACTTAGTCGCTGAACGGGAACTATCCAGTACTGCGTTGTAGATGACAATTTGTGTCTAACTCCCCTTCCAGCCGTACGAAGTTTATGAAACTTGTAGAGAATGCTCGTGTCGCCAATCGAGAGCACTCCTGCAAGTTTGAAGAAGATCCTATGGTCGGTTCGCATTTCTCGATGAACTTACATACAGCTACGACGGGACTTGGTCGCTGAGCGGAAACTGCGTTGTAGATGACAATTTTTGTCTAACTCCCCTTCCAGCCATACGAAGTTTATGAAACTTGTACAGAATGTTCGTGTCAGCAATCGAGAGCACTCCTGCAAGTTTGAAGATGATCGTACGGTCGGTTCAGATATCTCGATGAACTTACATGCAGCTACAAAGGGACTTATTCGCTGAACGGGAACTATCCAGTACTGCGTTGTAGATGGCAATTTGTGTCTAACTCCCCTTTCAACCGTACGAAGTTTATGAAACTTGTACAGCATGCTCGTGTCGTCAATCGAGAGCACTCCTGCAAGTTTGAAGATGATCGTACGGCCGGTTCGCATTTCTCGATGAACTTACATACAGCTACGACGGGACTTGGTCGCTGAGCGGAAACTTTGTTGTAGATGACAATTTGTGTCTAACTCCGTTTCCAGCCGTACGAAGTTTATGAAACTCGTACAGCATGCTCGTGTCGTCAATCGAGAGCACTCCTGCAAGTTTGAAGAAGATCGTACGGTCGGTTCGCATTTCTCGATCAACTTACATACAGCTACGACGGGACTTGGTCGCTGAGCGGAAACTGCGTTGTAGATGACAATTTGTGTCTAACTCCCCTTCCAGCCGTACGAAGTTTATGAAACTTGTAGAGAATGCTCGTGACGCCAATCGAGAGCACTCCTGCAAGTTTGAAGAAGATCGTACGGTCGGTTAACATTTCTCGATGAACTTACATGCACCTACGACGGGACTTAGTCGCTGAACGGGAACTATCCAGTACTGCGTTGTAGATGACAATTTGTGTCTAACTCCCCTTCCAGCCGTACGAAGTTTATGAAACTTGTAGAGAATGCTCGTGTCGCCAATCGAGAGCACTCCTGCAAGTTTGAAAAAGATCGTATGGTCGGTTCGCATTTCTCGATGAACTTACATACAGCTACGACTTGGTCGCTGAGCGGAAACTGCGTTGTAGATGACAATTTTTGTCTAACTCCCCTTCCAGCCATACGAAGTTTATGAAACTTGTACAGAATGCTCGTGTCAGCAATCGAGAGCACTCCTGCAAGTTTGAAGATGATCGTACGGTCGGTTCAGATTTCTCGATTAACTTACATGCAGCTACGAAGGGACTTGGTCGCTGAGCGGAAATTCGGATGATGACAATTTGTGTCTAACTCCGCTTCCAGCCATACGAAGTTCATGAAACTTGTAGAGAATGCTCGTGTCGCCATTCGAGAGCACTCCCGCAAGTTTGAAGAAGATCGTACGGTCGGTTGGCATTTCTCGATGAACTTACATACAGCTACGACGGGACTTGGTCGCTGAGCGGAAACTGCGTTGTAGATGACAATTTTTGTCTAACTCCCCTTCCAGCCATACGAAGTTTATGAAACTTGTACAGAATGTTCGTGTCAGCAATCGAGAGCACTCCTGCAAGTTTGAAGATGATCGTACGGTCGGTTCAGATATCTCGATGAACTTACATGCAGCTACAAAGGGACTTATTCGCTGAACGGGAACTATCCAGTACTGCGTTGTAGATGGCAATTTGTGTCTAACTCCCCTTTCAACCGTACGAAGTTTATGAAACTTGTACAGCATGCTCGTGTCGTCAATCGAGAGCACTCCTGCAAGTTTGAAGATGATCGTACGGCCGGTTCGCATTTCTCGATGAACTTACATACAGCTACGACGGGACTTGGTCGCTGAGCGGAAACTTTGTTGTAGATGACAATTTGTGTCTAACACCCCTTCCAGCCGTACGAAGTTTATGAAATTGTAGAGAATGCTCGTATCGCCAATCGAGAGCACTCCTGCAAGTTTGAAGATGATCGTACGGTCGGTTCAAATTTATCGATGAACTTCCATACAGCAACGACGGGACTTGGTCGCTGTCGGAAACTGCGTTGTAGATAACAATTTGTGTCTAACTCCCCTTCCAGCCATGCGAAGTTTATGAAACTTATAGAGAATGCTCGTGTCGCCAATCGAGAGCACTCCTGCAAGTTTGAAGATGATCGTACGGTCGGTTCAGATTTCTCGATGAACTTACATGCAGCTACGAAGGGACTTGGTCGCTGAGCGGAAATTCGGATGATGACAATTTGTGTCTAACTCCGCTTCCAGCCATACGAAGTTAATGAAACTTGTAGAGAATGCTCGTGTCGCCATTCGAGAGCACTCCCGCAAGTTTGAAGAAGATCGTACGGTCGGTTCGCATTTCTCGATGAACTTACATACAGCTACGACGGGACTTGGTCGCTGAGCGGAAACTGCGTTGTAGATGACAATTTGTGTCTAACTCCCCTTCCAGCCGTACGAAGTTTATGAAACTTGTAGAGAATGCTCGTGTCGCCAATCGAGAGCACTCCTGCAAGTTTGAAGAAGATCGTACGGTCGGTTCGCATTTCTCGATGAACTTACATACACCTACGACGGGACTTATTCGCTGAACGGGAACTATCCAGTACTGCGTTGTAGATGGCAATTTGTGTCTAACTCCGCTTCCAGCCGTACGAAGTTTATGAAACTTGTAGAGAATGCTCGTGTCGCCAATCGAGAGCACTCCTGCAAGTTTGAAGAAGATCGTACGGTCGGTTCGCATTTCTCGATGAACTTACATACAGCTACGACGGGACTTGGTCGCTGTCGGAAACTGCGTTGTAGATGACAATTTGTGTCTAACTCCCCTTCCAGCCATGCGAAGTTTATGAAACTTGTAGAGAATGCTCGTGTCGCCAATCGAGAGCACTCCTGCAAGTTTGAAGAAGATCGTACGGTCGGTTCACATTTCTCGATGAACTTACATACAGCTACGACGGGACTTGGTCGCTGAGCGGAAACTGCGTTGTAGATGACAATTTTTGTCTAACTCCCCTTCCAGCCATACGAAGTTTATGAAACTTGTACAGAATGCTCGTGTCAGCAATCGAGAGCACTCCTGCAAGTTTGAAGATTATCGTACGGTCGGTTCAGATTTCTCGATTAACTTACATGCAGCTACGAAGGGACTTGGACACTGAGCGGGAACTATCCAGTACTGCGTTGTAGATGGCAATTTGTGTCTAACTCCCCTTCCAACCGTACGAAGTTTATGAAACTTGTACAGCATGCTCGTGTCGTCAATCGAGAGCACTCCTGCAAGTTTGAAGAAGATCGTACGGCCGGTTCGCATTTCTCGATGAACTTACGTACAGCTACGACGGGACTTGGTCGCTGAGCGGAAACTTTGTTGTAGATGACAATTTGTGTCTAACACCCCTTCCAGCCGTACGAAGTTTATGAAACTTGTAGAGAATGCACGTATCGCCAATCGAAAGCACTCTTGCAAGTTTGAAGATGATCGTACTGTCGGTTCAGTTTTATCGATGAACTTCCATACAGCTACGACGGGACTTGGTCGCTGTCGGAAACTGCGTTGTAGATGACAATTTGTGTCTAACTCCCCTTCCAGCCATGCGAAGTTTATGAAACTTATAGAGAATGCTCGTGTCGCCAATCGAGAGCACTCCTGCAAGTTTGAAGATGATCGTACGGTCGGTTCAGATTTCTCGATGAATTTACATGCAGCTACGAATTGACTTGGTCGCTGAGCGGAAATTCGGATGATGACAATTTTGTTCAAACTCCGTTTCCAGCCGTACGAAGTTTATGAAACTTGTACAGCATGCTCGTGTCGTTAATCGAGAGCACTCCTGCAAGTTTGAAGAAGATCGAACGGTCGGTTCGCATTTCTCGATGAACTTACATACAGCTACGACGGGACTTGGTCGCTGAGCGGAAACTGCGTTGTAGATGACAATTTGTGTCTAACTCCCCTTCCAGCCGTACGAAGTTTATGAAACTTGTACAGAATGCTTGTCGCCAATCGAGAGCACTCCTACAAGCTTGAAGATGATCGTACGCTCGGTTCAGATTTCTCGATGAACTTACATGCAGTTACGAAGGGACTTGGTCGCTGAGCGGAAATTCGGATGATGACAATTTGTGTCTAACTCCCCTTCCAGCCGTAAGAAGTTTATGAAACTTGTAGAGAATGCTCGTGTCGCCAATCGAGAGCACTCCTGCAAGTTTGAAGAAGATCGTACAGCCGGTTCGCATTTCTCGATGAACTTACATACAGCTACGACGGGACTTGGTCGCTGAGCGGAAACTGCGTTGTAGATGACAATTATTGTCTAACTCCCCTTCCAGCCGTACGAAGTTTATGAAACTTGTACAGAATGCTCGTGTCGCCAATCGAGAGCACTCCTGCAAGTTTGAAGATGATCGTACGGTCGGTTCGCATTTCTCAATGAACTTACATACAGCTACGACGGGACTTGGTCGCTGTCGGAAACTGCGTCATAGATGACAATTTGTGTCTAACTCCCCTTCCAGCCGTGCGAAGTTTATGAAACTTATAGAGAATGCTCGTGTCGCCCATCGAGAGCACTATTGCAAGTTTGAAGAAGATCGTACGGTCGGTTCACATTTCTCGATGAACTTACATATACCTACGACGGGACTTAGTCGCTGAACGGGAACTATCCAGTACTGCGTTGTAGATGACAATTTGTGTCTAACTCCCCTTCCAGCCCTACGAAGTTTATGAAACTTGTAGAGAATGCTCGTGTCGCCAATCGAGAGCACTCCTGCAAGTTTGAAGAAGATCGTATGGTCGGTTCGCATTTCTCGATGAACTTACATACAGCTACGACGGGACTTGGTCGCTGAGCGGAGACTGCGTTGTAGATGACAATTTTTGTCTAACTCCCCTTCCAGCCATACGAAGTTTATGAAACTTGTACAGAATGCTCGTGTCAGCAATCGAGAGCACTCCTGCAAGTTTGAAGATGATCGTACGGTCGGTTCAGATTTCTCGATTAACTTACATGCAGCTACGAAGGGACTTGGTCGCTGAGCGGAAATTCGGATGATGACAATTTGTGTCTAACTCCGCTTCCAGCCATACGAAGTTCATGAAACTTGTAGAGAATGCTCGTGTCGCCATTCGAGAGCACTCCCACAAGTTTGAAGTAGATCGTACGGTCGGTTGGCATTTCTCGATGAACTTACATACAGCTACGACGGGACTTGGTCGCTGAGCGGAAACTGCGTTGTAGATGACAATTTTTGTCTAACTCCCCTTCCAGCAATACGAAGTTTATGAAACTTGTACAGAATGCTCGTGTCAGCAATCGAGAGCACTCCTGCAAGTTTGAAGATGATCGTACGGTCGGTTCAGATTTCTCGATGAACTTACATGCAGCTACGAAGGGACTTGGTCGCTGAGCGGAAATTCGGATGATGACAATTTGTGTCTAACTCCGCTTCCAGCCATACGAAGTTCATGAAACTTGTAGAGAATGCTCGTGTCGCCATTCGAGAGCACTCCCGCAAGTTTGAAGAAGATCGTACGGTCGGTTCGCATTTCTCGATGAACTTACATACAGCTACGACGGGACTTGGCCGCTGATCGGAAACTGCGTTGTAGATGACAATTTGTGTCTAACTCCCCTTCCAGCCGTACGAAGTTTATGAAACTTGTAGAGAATGCTCGTGTCGCCAATCGAGAGCACTCCTGCAAGTTTGAAGAAGATCGTACGGGCGGTTAACATTTCTCGATGAACTTACATGCACCTGCGACGGGACTTAGTCGCTGAACGGGAACTATCCAGTACTGCGTTGTAGATGACAATTTGTGTCTAACTCCCCTTCCAGCCGTACGAAGTTTATGAAACTTGTAGAGAATGCTCGTGTCGCCAATCGAGAGCACTCCTGCAAGTTTGAAGAAGATCGTATGGTCGGTTCGCATTTCTCGATGAACTTACATACAGCTACGACGGGACTTGGTCGCTGAGCGGAAACTGCGTTGTAGATGACAATTTTTGTCTAACTCCCCTTCCAGCCATACGAAGTTTATGAAACTTGTACAGAATGTTCGTGTCAGCAATCGAGAGCACTCCTGCAAGTTTGAAGATGATCGTACGGTCGGTTCAGATATCTCGATGAACTTACATGCAGCTACAAAGGGACTTATTCGCTGAACGGGAACTATCCAGTACTGCGTTGTAGATGGCAATTTGTGTCTAACTCCCCTTTCAACCGTACGAAGTTTATGAAACTTGTACAGCATGCTCGTGTCGTCAATCGAGAGCACTCCTGCAAGTTTGAAGATGATCGTACGGCCGGTTCAGATTTCTCGATGAACTTACATGCAGCTACGAAGGGACTTATTCGCTGAACGGGAACTGCGTTGTAGATGACAATTTTTGTCTAACTCCCCTTCCAGCCATACGAAGTTTATGAAACTTGTACAGAATGCTCGTGTCAGCAATCGAGAGCACACCTGCAAGTTTGAAGATGATCGTACGGTGGGTTCAGATTTCTCGATGAACTTACATGCAGCTACGAAGGGACTTGGTCGCTGAGCGGAAATTCGGATGATGACAATTTGTGTCTAACTCCCCTTCCAGCCGTAAGAAGTTTATGAAACTTGTAGAGAATGCTCGTGTCGCCAATCGAGAGCACTCCTGCAAGTTTGAAGAAGACCGTACGGCCGGTTCGCATTTCTCGATGAACTTACATACAGCTACGACGGGACTTGGTCGCTGAGCGGAAACTGCGTTGTAGATGACAATTATTGTCTAACTCCCCTTCCAGCCGTACGAAGTTTATGAAACTTGTAGAGAATGCTCGTGTCGCCAATCGAGAGCACTCCTGCAAGTTTGAAGATGATCGTACGTTCGGTTCAGATTTCTCGATGAACTTACATGCAGCTACAAAGGAACTTGGACGCTGAGCGGAAATTCGGATGATGACAATTTTTTTCAAACTCCGCTTCCAGCCGTACGAAGTTTATGAAACTTGTACAGCATGCTCGTGTCGTCAATCGAGAGCACTCCTGCACGTTTGAAGAAGATCGTACGGTCGGTTCACATTTCTCGATGAACGTACATACACCTACGACGGGACTTAGTCGCTGAACGGGAACTATCCAGTACTGCGTTGTAGATGACAATTTGTGTCTAACTCCCCTTCCAGCCGTACGAAGTTTATGTAACTTGTACAGAATGCTCGTGTCGCCAATCGAGAGCACTCCTGCAAGTTTGAAGATGATCGTACGGTCGGTTCGCATTTCTCAATGAACTTACATACAGCTACGACGGGACTTGGTCGCTGTCGGAAACTGCGTTATAGATGACAATTTGTGTCTAACTCCCCTTCCAGCCGTGCGAAGTTTATGAAACTTATAGAGAATGCTCGTGTCGCCCATCGAGAGCACTCCTGCAAGTTTGAAGAAGATCGTACGGTCGGTTCACATTTCTCGATGAACTTACATACACCTACGACGGGACTTATTCGCTGAACGGGAACTATCCAGTACTGCGTTGTAGATGGCAACTTGGGTCTAACTCCCCTTCCAGCCGTACGAAGTTTATGAAACTTGTAGAGAATGCTCGTGTCGCCAATCGAGAGCACTCCTGCAAGTTTGAAGATGATCGTATGGTCGGTTCGCATTTCTCGATGAACTTACATACAGCTACGACGGCACTTGGTCGCTGAGCGGAAACAGCGTTGTAGATGACAATTTTTGTCTAACTCCCCTTCCAGCCATACGAAGTTTATGAAACTTGTACAGAATGTTCGTGTCAGCAATCGAGAGCACTCCTGCAAGTGTGAAGATGATCGTACGGTCGGTTCAGATTTCTCGATGAACTTACATGCAGCTACGAAGGGACTTGGTCGCTGAGCGGAAATTCGGATGATGACAATTTGTGTCTAACTCCGTTTCCAGCCGTACGAAGTTTATGAAACTCGTACAGCATGCTCGTGTCGTCAATCGAGAGCACTCCTGCAAGTTTGAAGAAGATCGTACGGTCGGTTCGCATTTCTCGATCAACTTACATACAGCTACGACGGGACTTGGTCGCTGAGCGGAAACTGCGTTGTAGATGACAATTTGTGTCTAACTCCCCTTCCAGCCGTACGAAGTTTATGAAACTTGTAGAGAATGCTCGTGTCGCCAATCGAGAGCACTCCTGCAAGTTTGAAGAAGATCGTACGGTCGGTTAGCATTTCTCGATGAACTTACATACAGCTACGACGGGACTTGGTCGCTGTCGGAAACTGCGTTGTAGATGACAATTTGTGTCTAACTCCCCTTCCAGCCGTACGAAGTTTATGAAACTTGTAGAGAATGCTCGTGACGCCAATCGAGAGCACTCCTGCAAGTTTGAAGAAGATCGTACGGTCGGTTCAGATTTCTCGATTAACTTACATGCAGCTACGAAGGGACTTGGTCGCTGAGCGGAAATTCGGATGATGACAATTTGTGTCTAACTCCGCTTCCAGCCATACGAAGTTCATGAAACTTGTAGAGAATGCTCGTGTCGCCATTCGAGAGCACTCCCACAAGTTTGAAGTAGATCGTACGGTCGGTTGGCATTTCTCGATGAACTTACATACAGCTACGACGGGACTTGGTCGCTGAGCGGAAACTGCGTTGTAGATGACAATTTTTGTCTAACTCCCCTTCCAGCAATACGAAGTTTATGAAACTTGTACAGAATGCTCGTGTCAGCAATCGAGAGCACTCCTGCAAGTTTGAAGATGATCGTACGGTCGGTTCAGATTTCTCGATGAACTTACATGCAGCTACGAAGGGACTTGGTCGCTGAGCGGAAATTCGGATGATGACAATTTGTGTCTAACTCCGCTTCCAGCCATACGAAGTTCATGAAACTTGTAGAGAATGCTCGTGTCGCCATTCGAGAGCACTCCCGCAAGTTTGAAGAAGATCGCACGGTCGGTTCGCATTTCTCGATGAACTTACATACAGCTACGACGGGACTTGGCCGCTGATCGGAAACTGCGTTGTAGATGACAATTTGTGTCTAACTCCCCTTCCAGCCGTACGAAGTTTATGAAACTTGTAGAGAATGCTCGTGTCGCCAATCGAGAGCACTCCTGCAAGTTTGAAGAAGATCGTACGGGCGGTTAACATTTCTCGATGAACTTACATGCACCTGCGACGGGACTTAGTCGCTGAACGGGAACTATCCAGTACTGCGTTGTAGATGACAATTTGTGTCTAACTCCCCTTCCAGCCGTACGAAGTTTATGAAACTTGTAGAGAATGCTCGTGTCGCCAATCGAGAGCACTCCTGCAAGTTTGAAGAAGATCGTATGGTCGGTTCGCATTTCTCGATGAACTTACATACAGCTACGACGGGACTTGGTCGCTGAGCGGAAACTGCGTTGTAGATGACAATTTTTGTCTAACTCCCCTTCCAGCCATACGAAGTTTATGAAACTTGTACAGAATGTTCGTGTCAGCAATCGAGAGCACTCCTGCAAGTTTGAAGATGATCGTACGGTCGGTTCAGATATCTCGATGAACTTACATGCAGCTACAAAGGGACTTATTCGCTGAACGGGAACTATCCAGTACTGCGTTGTAGATGGCAATTTGTGTCTAACTCCCCTTTCAACCGTACGAAGTTTATGAAACTTGTACAGCATGCTCGTGTCGTCAATCGAGAGCACTCCTGCAAGTTTGAAGATGATCGTACGGCCGGTTCAGATTTCTCGATGAACTTACATGCAGCTACGAAGGGACTTATTCGCTGAACGGGAACTGCGTTGTAGATGACAATTTTTGTCTAACTCCCCTTCCAGCCATACGAAGTTTATGAAACTTGTACAGAATGCTCGTGTCAGCAATCGAGAGCACACCTGCAAGTTTGAAGATGATCGTACGGTGGGTTCAGATTTCTCGATGAACTTACATGCAGCTACGACGGGACTTGGTCGCTGAGCGGAAATTCGGATGATGACAATTTGTGTCTAACTCCCCTTCCAGCCGTAAGAAGTTTATGAAACTTGTAGAGAATGCTCGTGTCGCCAATCGAGAGCACTCCTGCAAGTTTGAAGAAGACCGTACGGCCGGTTCGCATTTCTCGATGAACTTACATACAGCTACGACGGGACTTGGTCGCTGAGCGGAAACTGCGTTGTAGATGACAATTATTGTCTAACTCCCCTTCCAGCCGTACGAAGTTTATGAAACTTGTAGAGAATGCTCGTGTCGCCAATCGAGAGCACTCCTGCAAGTTTGAAGATGATCGTACGTTCGGTTCAGATTTCTCGATGAACTTACATGCAGCTACAAAGGAACTTGGACGCTGAGCGGAAATTCGGATGATGACAATTTTTTTCAAACTCCGCTTCCAGCCGTACGAAGTTTATGAAACTTGTACAGCATGCTCGTGTCGTCAATCGAGAGCACTCCTGCACGTTTGAAGAAGATCGTACGGTCGGTTCACATTTCTCGATGAACGTACATACACCTACGACGGGACTTAGTCGCTGAACGGGAACTATCCAGTACTGCGTTGTAGATGACAATTTGTGTCTAACTCCCCTTCCAGCCGTACGAAGTTTATGTAACTTGTACAGAATGCTCGTGTCGCCAATCGAGAGCACTCCTGCAAGTTTGAAGATGATCGTACGGTCGGTTCGCATTTCTCAATGAACTTACATACAGCTACGACGGGACTTGGTCGCTGTCGGAAACTGCGTTATAGATGACAATTTGTGTCTAACTCCCCTTCCAGCCGTGCGAAGTTTATGAAACTTATAGAGAATGCTCGTGTCGCCCATCGAGAGCACTCCTGCAAGTTTGAAGAAGATCGTACGGTCGGTTCACATTTCTCGATGAACTTACATACACCTACGACGGGACTTATTCGCTGAACGGGAACTATCCAGTACTGCGTTGTAGATGGCAACTTGGGTCTAACTCCCCTTCCAGCCGTACGAAGTTTATGAAACTTGTAGAGAATGCTCGTGTCGCCAATCGAGAGCACTCCTGCAAGTTTGAAGATGATCGTATGGTCGGTTCGCATTTCTCGATGAACTTACATACAGCTACGACGGCACTTGGTCGCTGAGCGGAAACAGCGTAGTAGATGACAATTTTTGTCTAACTCCCCTTCCAGCCATACGAAGTTTATGAAACTTGTACAGAATGTTCGTGTCAGCAATCGAGAGCACTCCTGCAAGTGTGAAGATGATCGTACGGTCGGTTCAGATTTCTCGATGAACTTACATGCAGCTACGAAGGGACTTGGTCGCTGAGCGGAAATTCGGATGATGACAATTTGTGTCTAACTCCGTTTCCAGCCGTACGAAGTTTATGAAACTCGTACAGCATGCTCGTGTCGTCAATCGAGAGCACTCCTGCAAGTTTGAAGAAGATCGTACGGTCGGTTCGCATTTCTCGATCAACTTACATACAGCTACGACGGGACTTGGTCGCTGAGCGGAAACTGCGTTGTAGATGACAATTTGTGTCTAACTCCCCTTCCAGCCGTACGAAGTTTATGAAACTTGTAGAGAATGCTCGTGTCGCCAATCGAGAGCACTCCTGCAAGTTTGAAGAAGATCGTACGGTCGGTTAGCATTTCTCGATGAACTTACATACAGCTACGACGGGACTTGGTCGCTGTCGGAAACTGCGTTGTAGATGACAATTTGTGTCTAACTCCCCTTCCAGCCGTACGAAGTTTATGAAACTTGTAGAGAATGCTCGTGACGCCAATCGAGAGCACTCCTGCAAGTTTGAAGAAGATCGTACGGTCGGTTAACATTTCTCGATGAACTTACATGCACCTACGACGGGACTTAGTCGCTGAACGGGAACTATCCAGTACTGCGTTGTAGATGACAATTTGTGTCTAACTCCCCTTCCAGCCGTACGAAGTTTATGAAACTTGTAGAGAATGCTCGTGTCGCCAATCGAGAGCACTCCTGCAAGTTTGAAGAAGATCGTATGGTCGGTTCGCATTTCTCGATGAACTTACATACAGCTACGACGGGACTTGGTCGCTGAGCGGAAACTGCGTTGTAGATGACAATTTTTGTCTAACTCCCCTTCCAGCCATACGAAGTTTATGAAACTTGTACAGAATGCTCGTGTCAGCAATCGAGAGCACTCCTGCAAGTTTGAAGATGATCGTACGGTCGGTTCAGATTTCTCGATTAACTTACATGCAGCTACGAAGGGACTTGGTCGCTGAGCGGAAATTCGGATGATGACAATTTGTGTCTAACTCCGCTTCCAGCCATACGAAGTTCATGAAACTTGTAGAGAATGCTCGTGTCGCCATTCGAGAGCACTCCCACAAGTTTGAAGTAGATCGTACGGTCGGTTGGCATTTCTCGATGAACTTACATACAGCTACGACGGGACTTGGTCGCTGAGCGGAAACTGCGTTGTAGATGACAATTTTTGTCTAACTCCCCTTCCAGCAATACGAAGTTTATGAAACTTGTACAGAATGCTCGTGTCAGCAATCGAGAGCACTCCTGCAAGTTTGAAGATGATCGTACGGTCGGTTCAGATTTCTCGATGAACTTACATGCAGCTACGAAGGGACTTGGTCGCTGAGCGGAAATTCGGATGATGACAATTTGTGTCTAACTCCGCTTCCAGCCATACGAAGTTCATGAAACTTGTAGAGAATGCTCGTGTCGCCATTCGAGAGCACTCCCGCAAGTTTGAAGAAGATCGCACGGTCGGTTCGCATTTCTCGATGAACTTACATACAGCTACGACGGGACTTGGCCGCTGATCGGAAACTGCGTTGTAGATGACAATTTGTGTCTAACTCCCCTTCCAGCCGTACGAAGTTTATGAAACTTGTAGAGAATGCTCGTGTCGCCAATCGAGAGCACTCCTGCAAGTTTGAAGAAGATCGTACGGGCGGTTAACATTTCTCGATGAACTTACATGCACCTGCGACGGGACTTAGTCGCTGAACGGGAACTATCCAGTACTGCGTTGTAGATGACAATTTGTGTCTAACTCCCCTTCCAGCCGTACGAAGTTTATGAAACTTGTAGAGAATGCTCGTGTCGCCAATCGAGAGCACTCCTGCAAGTTTGAAGAAGATCGTATGGTCGGTTCGCATTTCTCGATGAACTTACATACAGCTACGACGGGACTTGGTCGCTGAGCGGAAACTGCGTTGTAGATGACAATTTTTGTCTAACTCCCCTTCCAGCCATACGAAGTTTATGAAACTTGTACAGAATGTTCGTGTCAGCAATCGAGAGCACTCCTGCAAGATTGAAGATGATCGTACGGTCGGTTCAGATATCTCGATGAACTTACATGCAGCTACAAAGGGACTTATTCGCTGAACGGGAACTATCCAGTACTGCGTTGTAGATGGCAATTTGTGTCTAACTCCCCTTTCAACCGTACGAAGTTTATGAAACTTGTACAGCATGCTCGTGTCGTCAATCGAGAGCACTCCTGCAAGTTTGAAGATGATCGTACGGCCGGTTCGCATTTCTCGATGAACTTACATACAGCTACGACGGGACTTGGTCGCTGAGCGGAAACTTTGTTGTAGATGACAATTTGTGTCTAACTCCGTTTCCAGCCGTACGAAGTTTATGAAACTCGTACAGCATGCTCGTGTCGTCAATCGAGAGCACTCCTGCAAGTTTGAAGAAGATCGTACGGTCGGTTCGCATTTCTCGATCAACTTACATACAGCTACGACGGGACTTGGTCGCTGAGCGGAAACTGCGTTGTAGATGACAATTTGTGTCTAACTCCCCTTCCAGCCGTACGAAGTTTATGAAACTTGTAGAGAATGCTCGTGTCGCCAATCGAGAGCACTCCTGCAAGTTTGAAGAAGATCGTACGGTCGGTTAGCATTTCTCGATGAACTTACATACAGCTACGACGGGACTTGGTCTAACTCCCCTTCCAGCCGTACGAAGTTTATGAAACTTGTAGAGAATGCTCGTGACGCCAATCGAGAGCACTCCTGCAAGTTTGAAGAAGATCGTACGGTCGGTTAACATTTCTCGATGAACTTACATGCACCTACGACGGGACTTAGTCGCTGAACGGGAACTATCCAGTACTGCGTTGTAGATGACAATTTGTGTCTAACTCCCCTTCCAGCCGTACGAAGTTTATGAAACTTGTAGAGAATGCTCGTGTCGCCAATCGAGAGCACTCCTGCAAGTTTGAAAAAGATCGTATGGTCGGTTCGCATTTCTCGATGAACTTACATACAGCTACGACTTGGTCGCTGAGCGGAAACTGCGTTGTAGATGACAATTTTTGTCTAACTCCCCTTCCAGCCATACGAAGTTTATGAAACTTGTACAGAATGTTCGTGTCAGCAATCGAGAGCACTCCTGCAAGTTTGAAGATGATCGTACGGTCGGTTCAGATATCTCGATGAACTTACATGCAGCTACAAAGGGACTTATTCGCTGAACGGGAACTATCCAGTACTGCGTTGTAGATGGCAATTTGTGTCTAACTCCCCTTTCAACCGTACGAAGTTTATGAAACTTGTACAGCATGCTCGTGTCGTCAATCGAGAGCACTCCTGCAAGTTTGAAGATGATCGTACGGCCGGTTCAGATTTCTCGATGAACTTACATGCAGCTACGAAGGGACTTATTCGCTGAACGGGAACTGCGTTGTAGATGACAATTTTTGTCTAACTCCCCTTCCAGCCATACGAAGTTTATGAAACTTGTACAGAATGCTCGTGTCAGCAATCGAGAGCACACCTGCAAGTTTGAAGATGATCGTACGGTGGGTTCAGATTTCTCGATGAACTTACATGCAGCTACGAAGGGACTTGGTCGCTGAGCGGAAATTCGGATGATGACAATTTGTGTCTAACTCCCCTTCCAGCCGTAAGAAGTTTATGAAACTTGTAGAGAATGCTCGTGTCGCCAATCGAGAGCACTCCTGCAAGTTTGAAGAAGACCGTACGGCCGGTTCGCATTTCTCGATGAACTTACATACAGCTACGACGGGACTTGGTCGCTGAGCGGAAACTGCGTTGTAGATGACAATTATTGTCTAACTCCCCTTCCAGCCGTACGAAGTTTATGAAACTTGTAGAGAATGCTCGTGTCGCCAATCGAGAGCACTCCTGCAAGTTTGAAGATGATCGTACGTTCGGTTCAGATTTCTCGATGAACTTACATGCAGCTACAAAGGAACTTGGACGCTGAGCGGAAATTCGGATGATGACAATTTTTTTCAAACTCCGCTTCCAGCCGTACGAAGTTTATGAAACTTGTACAGCATGCTCGTGTCGTCAATCGAGAGCACTCCTGCACGTTTGAAGAAGATCGTACGGTCGGTTCACATTTCTCGATGAACGTACATACACCTACGACGGGACTTAGTCGCTGAACGGGAACTATCCAGTACTGCGTTGTAGATGACAATTTGTGTCTAACTCCCCTTCCAGCCGTACGAAGTTTATGTAACTTGTACAGAATGCTCGTGTCGCCAATCGAGAGCACTCCTGCAAGTTTGAAGATGATCGTACGGTCGGTTCGCATTTCTCAATGAACTTACATACAGCTACGACGGGACTTGGTCGCTGTCGGAAACTGCGTTATAGATGACAATTTGTGTCTAACTCCCCTTCCAGCCGTGCGAAGTTTATGAAACTTATAGAGAATGCTCGTGTCGCCCATCGAGAGCACTCCTGCAAGTTTGAAGAAGATCGTACGGTCGGTTCACATTTCTCGATGAACTTACATACACCTACGACGGGACTTATTCGCTGAACGGGAACTATCCAGTACTGCGTTGTAGATGGCAACTTGGGTCTAACTCCCCTTCCAGCCGTACGAAGTTTATGAAACTTGTAGAGAATGCTCGTGTCGCCAATCGAGAGCACTCCTGCAAGTTTGAAGATGATCGTATGGTCGGTTCGCATTTCTCGATGAACTTACATACAGCTACGACGGCACTTGGTCGCTGAGCGGAAACAGCGTTGTAGATGACAATTTTTGTCTAACTCTCCTTCCAGCCATACGAAGTTTATGAAACTTGTACAGAATGTTCGTGTCAGCAATCGAGAGCACTCCTGCAAGTGTGAAGATGATCGTACGGTCGGTTCAGATTTCTCGATGAACTTACATGCAGCTACGAAGGGACTTGGTCGCTGAGCGGAAATTCGGATGATGACAATTTGTGTCTAACTCCGTTTCCAGCCGTACGAAGTTTATGAAACTCGTACAGCATGCTCGTGTCGTCAATCGAGAGCACTCCTGCAAGTTTGAAGAAGATCGTACGGTCGGTTCGCATTTCTCGATCAACTTACATACAGCTACGACGGGACTTGGTCGCTGAGCGGAAACTGCGTTGTAGATGACAATTTGTGTCTAACTCCCCTTCCAGCCGTACGAAGTTTATGAAACTTGTAGAGAATGCTCGTGTCGCCAATCGAGAGCACTCCTGCAAGTTTGAAGAAGATCGTACGGTCGGTTAGCATTTCTCGATGAACTTACATACAGCTACGACGGGACTTGGTCGCTGTCGGAAACTGCGTTGTAGATGACAATTTGTGTCTAACTCCCCTTCCAGCCGTACGAAGTTTATGAAACTTGTAGAGAATGCTCGTGACGCCAATCGAGAGCACTCCTGCAAGTTTGAAGAAGATCGTACGGTCGGTTAACATTTCTCGATGAACTTACATGCACCTACGACGGGACTTAGTCGCTGAACGGGAACTATCCAGTACTGCGTTGTAGATGACAATTTGTGTCTAACTCCCCTTCCAGCCGTACGAAGTTTATGAAACTTGTAGAGAATGCTCGTGTCGCCAATCGAGAGCACTCCTGCAAGTTTGAAGAAGATCGTATGGTCGGTTCGCATTTCTCGATGAACTTACATACAGCTACGACGGGACTTGGTCGCTGAGCGGAAACTGCGTTGTAGATGACAATTTTTGTCTAACTCCCCTTCCAGCCATACGAAGTTTATGAAACTTGTACAGAATGCTCGTGTCAGCAATCGAGAGCACTCCTGCAAGTTTGAAGATGATCGTACGGTCGGTTCAGATTTCTCGATTAACTTACATGCAGCTACGAAGGGACTTGGTCGCTGAGCGGAAATTCGGATGATGACAATTTGTGTCTAACTCCGCTTCCAGCCATACGAAGTTCATGAAACTTGTAGAGAATGCTCGTGTCGCCAATCGAGAGCACTCCTGCAAGTTTGAAGAAGATCGTATGGTCGGTTCGCATTTCTCGATGAACTTACATACAGCTACGACGGGACTTGGTCGCTGAGCGGAAACTGCGTTGTAGATGACAATTTTTGTCTAACTCCCCTTCCAGCCATACGAAGTTTATGAAACTTGTACAGAATGCTCGTGTCAGCAATCGAGAGCACTCCTGCAAGTTTGAAGATGATCGTACGGTCGGTTCAGATTTCTCGATTAACTTACATGCAGCTACGAAGGGACTTGGTCGCTGAGCGGAAATTCGGATGATGACAATTTGTGTCTAACTCCGCTTCCAGCCATACGAAGTTCATGAAACTTGTAGAGAATGCTCGTGTCGCCATTCGAGAGCACTCCCACAAGTTTGAAGTAGATCGTACGGTCGGTTGGCATTTCTCGATGAACTTACATACAGCTACGACGGGACTTGGTCGCTGAGCGGAAACTGCGTTGTAGATGACAATTTTTGTCTAACTCCCCTTCCAGCAATACGAAGTTTATGAAACTTGTACAGAATGCTCGTGTCAGCAATCGAGAGCACTCCTGCAAGTTTGAAGATGATCGTACGGTCGGTTCAGATTTCTCGATGAACTTACATGCAGCTACGAAGGGACTTGGTCGCTGAGCGGAAATTCGGATGATGACAATTTGTGTCTAACTCCGCTTCCAGCCATACGAAGTTCATGAAACTTGTAGAGAATGCTCGTGTCGCCATTCGAGAGCACTCCCGCAAGTTTGAAGAAGATCGCACGGTCGGTTCGCATTTCTCGATGAACTTACATACAGCTACGACGGGACTTGGCCGCTGATCGGAAACTGCGTTGTAGATGACAATTTGTGTCTAACTCCCCTTCCAGCCGTACGAAGTTTATGAAACTTGTAGAGAATGCTCGTGTCGCCAATCGAGAGCACTCCTGCAAGTTTGAAGAAGATCGTACGGGCGGTTAACATTTCTCGATGAACTTACATGCACCTGCGACGGGACTTAGTCGCTGAACGGGAACTATCCAGTACTGCGTTGTAGATGACAATTTGTGTCTAACTCCCCTTCCAGCCGTACGAAGTTTATGAAACTTGTAGAGAATGCTCGTGTCGCCAATCGAGAGCACTCCTGCAAGTTTGAAGAAGATCGTATGGTCGGTTCGCATTTCTCGATGAACTTACATACAGCTACGACGGGACTTGGTCGCTGAGCGGAAACTGCGTTGTAGATGACAATTTTTGTCTAACTCCCCTTCCAGCCATACGAAGTTTATGAAACTTGTACAGAATGTTCGTGTCAGCAATCGAGAGCACTCCTGCAAGTTTGAAGATGATCGTACGGTCGGTTCAGATATCTCGATGAACTTACATGCAGCTACAAAGGGACTTATTCGCTGAACGGGAACTATCCAGTACTGCGTTGTAGATGGCAATTTGTGTCTAACTCCCCTTTCAACCGTACGAAGTTTATGAAACTTGTACAGCATGCTCGTGTCGTCAATCGAGAGCACTCCTGCAAGTTTGAAGATGATCGTACGGCCGGTTCGCATTTCTCGATGAACTTACATACAGCTACGACGGGACTTGGTCGCTGAGCGGAAACTTTGTTGTAGATGACAATTTGTGTCTAACTCCGTTTCCAGCCGTACGAAGTTTATGAAACTCGTACAGCATGCTCGTGTCGTCAATCGAGAGCACTCCTGCAAGTTTGAAGAAGATCGTACGGTCGGTTCGCATTTCTCGATCAACTTACATACAGCTACGACGGGACTTGGTCGCTGAGCGGAAACTGCGTTGTAGATGACAATTTGTGTCTAACTCCCCTTCCAGCCGTACGAAGTTTATGAAACTTGTAGAGAATGCTCGTGTCGCCAATCGAGAGCACTCCTGCAAGTTTGAAGAAGATCGTACGGTCGGTTAGCATTTCTCGATGAACTTACATACAGCTACGACGGGACTTGGTCGCTGTCGGAAACTGCGTTGTAGATGACAATTTGTGTCTAACTCCCCTTCCAGCCGTACGAAGTTTATGAAACTTGTAGAGAATGCTCGTGACGCCAATCGAGAGCACTCCTGCAAGTTTGAAGAAGATCGTACGGTCGGTTAACATTTCTCGATGAACTTACATGCACCTACGACGGGACTTAGTCGCTGAACGGGAACTATCCAGTACTGCGTTGTAGATGACAATTTGTGTCTAACTCCCCTTCCAGCCGTACGAAGTTTATGAAACTTGTAGAGAATGCTCGTGTCGCCAATCGAGAGCACTCCTGCAAGTTTGAAAAAGATCGTATGGTCGGTTCGCATTTCTCGATGAACTTACATACAGCTACGACTTGGTCGCTGAGCGGAAACTGCGTTGTAGATGACAATTTTTGTCTAACTCCCCTTCCAGCCATACGAAGTTTATGAAACTTGTACAGAATGCTCGTGTCAGCAATCGAGAGCACTCCTGCAAGTTTGAAGATGATCGTACGGTCGGTTCAGATTTCTCGATTAACTTACATGCAGCTACGAAGGGACTTGGTCGCTGAGCGGAAATTCGGATGATGACAATTTGTGTCTAACTCCGCTTCCAGCCATACGAAGTTCATGAAACTTGTAGAGAATGCTCGTGTCGCCATTCGAGAGCACTCCCGCAAGTTTGAAGAAGATCGTACGGTCGGTTGGCATTTCTCGATGAACTTACATACAGCTACGACGGGACTTGGTCGCTGAGCGGAAACTGCGTTGTAGATGACAATTTTTGTCTAACTCCCCTTCCAGCCATACGAAGTTTATGAAACTTGTACAGAATGTTCGTGTCAGCAATCGAGAGCACTCCTGCAAGTTTGAAGATGATCGTACGGTCGGTTCAGATATCTCGATGAACTTACATGCAGCTACAAAGGGACTTATTCGCTGAACGGGAACTATCCAGTACTGCGTTGTAGATGGCAATTTGTGTCTAACTCCCCTTTCAACCGTACGAAGTTTATGAAACTTGTACAGCATGCTCGTGTCGTCAATCGAGAGCACTCCTGCAAGTTTGAAGATGATCGTACGGCCGGTTCGCATTTCTCGATGAACTTACATACAGCTACGACGGGACTTGGTCGCTGAGCGGAAACTTTGTTGTAGATGACAATTTGTGTCTAACACCCCTTCCAGCCGTACGAAGTTTATGAAACTTGTAGAGAATGCTCGTGTCGCCATTCGAGAGCACTCCCGCAAGTTTGAAGAAGATCGTACGGTCGGTTCGCATTTCTCGATGAACTTACATACAGCTACGACGGGACTTGGTCGCTGAGCGGAAACTGCGTTGTAGATGACAATTTGTGTCTAACTCCCCTTCCAGCCGTACGAAGTTTATGAAACTTGTAGAGAATGCTCGTGTCGCCAATCGAGAGCACTCCTGCAAGTTTGAAGAAGATCGTACGGTCGGTTCGCATTTCTCGATGAACTTACATACACCTACGACGGGACTTATTCGCTGAACGGGAACTATCCAGTACTGCGTTGTAGATGGCAATTTGTGTCTAACTCCGCTTCCAGCCGTACGAAGTTTATGAAACTTGTAGAGAATGCTCGTGTCGCCAATCGAGAGCACTCCTGCAAGTTTGAAGAAGATCGTACGGTCGGTTCGCATTTCTCGATGAACTTACATACAGCTACGACGGGACTTGGTCGCTGTCGGAAACTGCGTTGTAGATGACAATTTGTGTCTAACTCCCCTTCCAGCCATGCGAAGTTTATGAAACTTGTAGAGAATGCTCGTGTCGCCAATCGAGAGCACTCCTGCAAGTTTGAAGAAGATCGTATGGTCGGTTCGCATTTCTCGATGAACTTACATACAGCTACGACGGGACTTGGTCGCTGAGCGGAAACTGCGTTGTAGATGACAATTTTTGTCTAACTCCCCTTCCAGCCATACGAAGTTTATGAAACTTGTACAGAATGCTCGTGTCAGCAATCGAGAGCACTCCTGCAAGTTTGAAGATTATCGTACGGTCGGTTCAGATTTCTCGATTAACTTACATGCAGCTACGAAGGGACTTGGACACTGAGCGGGAACTATCCAGTACTGCGTTGTAGATGGCAATTTGTGTCTAACTCCCCTTCCAACCGTACGAAGTTTATGAAACTTGTACAGCATGCTCGTGTCGTCAATCGAGAGCACTCCTGCAAGTTTGAAGAAGATCGTACGGCCGGTTCGCATTTCTCGATGAACTTACGTACAGCTACGACGGGACTTGGTCGCTGAGCGGAAACTTTGTTGTAGATGACAATTTGTGTCTAACACCCCTTCCAGCCGTACGAAGTTTATGAAACTTGTAGAGAATGCACGTATCGCCAATCGAAAGCACTCCTGCAAGTTTGAAGATGATCGTACTGTCGGTTCAGTTTTATCGATGAACTTCCATACAGCTACGACGGGACTTGGTCGCTGTCGGAAACTGCGTTGTAGATGACAATTTGTGTCTAACTCCCCTTCCAGCCATGCGAAGTTTATGAAACTTATAGAGAATGCTCGTGTCGCCAATCGAGAGCACTCCTGCAAGTTTGAAGATGATCGTACGGTCGGTTCAGATTTCTCGATGAATTTACATGCAGCTACGAATTGACTTGGTCGCTGAGCGGAAATTCGGATGATGACAATTTTGTTCAAACTCCGTTTCCAGCCGTACGAAGTTTATGAAACTTGTACAGCATGCTCGTGTCGTTAATCGAGAGCACTCCTGCAAGTTTGAAGAAGATCGAACGGTCGGTTCGCATTTCTAGATGAACTTACATACAGCTACGACGGGACTTGGTCGCTGAGCGGAAACTGCGTTGTAGATGACAATTTGTGTCTAACTCCCCTTCCAGCCGTACGAAGTTTATGAAACTTGTACAGAATGCTTGTCGCCAATCGAGAGCACTCCTACAAGCTTGAAGATGATCGTACGCTCGGTTCAGATTTCTCGATGAACTTACATGCAGTTACGAAGGGACTTGGTCGCTGAGCGGAAATTCGGATGATGACAATTTGTGTCTAACTCCCCTTCCAGCCGTAAGAAGTTTATGAAACTTGTAGAGAATGCTCGTGTCGCCAATCGAGAGCACTCCTGCAAGTTTGAAGAAGATCGTACAGCCGGTTCGCATTTCTCGATGAACTTACATACAGCTACGACGGGACTTGGTCGCTGAGCGGAAACTGCGTTGTAGATGACAATTATTGTCTAACTCCCCTTCCAGCCGTACGAAGTTTATGAAACTTGTACAGAATGCTCGTGTCGCCAATCGAGAGCACTCCTGCAAGTTTGAAGATGATCGTACGGTCGGTTCGCATTTCTCAATGAACTTACATACAGCTACGACGGGACTTGGTCGCTGTCGGAAACTGCGTCATAGATGACAATTTGTGTCTAACTCCCCTTCCAGCCGTGCGAAGTTTATGAAACTTATAGAGAATGCTCGTGTCGCCCATCGAGAGCACTATTGCAAGTTTGAAGAAGATCGTACGGTCGGTTCACATTTCTCGATGAACTTACATATACCTACGACGGGACTTAGTCGCTGAACGGGAACTATCCAGTACTGCGTTGTAGATGACAATTTGTGTCTAACTCCCCTTCCAGCCCTACGAAGTTTATGAAACTTGTAGAGAATGCTCGTGTCGCCAATCGAGAGCACTCCTGCAAGTTTGAAGAAGATCGTATGGTCGGTTCGCATTTCTCGATGAACTTACATACAGCTACGACGGGACTTGGTCGCTGAGCGGAAATTCGGATGATGACAATTTGTGTCTAACTCCGCTTCCAGCCATACGAAGTTCATGAAACTTGTAGAGAATGCTCGTGTCGCCATTCGAGAGCACTCCCACAAGTTTGAAGTAGATCGTACGGTCGGTTGGCATTTCTCGATGAACTTACATACAGCTACGACGGGACTTGGTCGCTGAGCGGAAACTGCGTTGTAGATGACAATTTTTGTCTAACTCCCCTTCCAGCAATACGAAGTTTATGAAACTTGTACAGAATGCTCGTGTCAGCAATCGAGAGCACTCCTGCAAGTTTGAAGATGATCGTACGGTCGGTTCAGATTTCTCGATGAACTTACATGCAGCTACGAAGGGACTTGGTCGCTGAGCGGAAATTCGGATGATGACAATTTGTGTCTAACTCCGCTTCCAGCCATACGAAGTTCATGAAACTTGTAGAGAATGCTCGTGTCGCCATTCGAGAGCACTCCCGCAAGTTTGAAGAAGATCGTACGGTCGGTTCGCATTTCTCGATGAACTTACATACAGCTACGACGGGACTTGGCCGCTGATCGGAAACTGCGTTGTAGATGACAATTTGTGTCTAACTCCCCTTCCAGCCGTACGAAGTTTATGAAACTTGTAGAGAATGCTCGTGTCGCCAATCGAGAGCACTCCTGCAAGTTTGAAGAAGATCGTACGGGCGGTTAACATTTCTCGATGAACTTACATGCACCTGCGACGGGACTTAGTCGCTGAACGGGAACTATCCAGTACTGCGTTGTAGATGACAATTTGTGTCTAACTCCCCTTCCAGCCGTACGAAGTTTATGAAACTTGTAGAGAATGCTCGTGTCGCCAATCGAGAGCACTCCTGCAAGTTTGAAGAAGATCGTATGGTCGGTTCGCATTTCTCGATGAACTTACATACAGCTACGACGGGACTTGGTCGCTGAGCGGAAACTGCGTTGTAGATGACAATTTTTGTCTAACTCCCCTTCCAGCCATACGAAGTTTATGAAACTTGTACAGAATGTTCGTGTCAGCAATCGAGAGCACTCCTGCAAGTTTGAAGATGATCGTACGGTCGGTTCAGATATCTCGATGAACTTACATGCAGCTACAAAGGGACTTATTCGCTGAACGGGAACTATCCAGTACTGCGTTGTAGATGGCAATTTGTGTCTAACTCCCCTTTCAACCGTACGAAGTTTATGAAACTTGTACAGCATGCTCGTGTCGTCAATCGAGAGCACTCCTGCAAGTTTGAAGATGATCGTACGGCCGGTTCGCATTTCTCGATGAACTTACATACAGCTACGACGGGACTTGGTCGCTGAGCGGAAACTTTGTTGTAGATGACAATTTGTGTCTAACTCCGTTTCCAGCCGTACGAAGTTTATGAAACTCGTACAGCATGCTCGTGTCGTCAATCGAGAGCACTCCTGCAAGTTTGAAGAAGATCGTACGGTCGGTTCGCATTTCTCGATCAACTTACATACAGCTACGACGGGACTTGGTCGCTGAGCGGAAACTGCGTTGTAGATGACAATTTGTGTCTAACTCCCCTTCCAGCCGTACGAAGTTTATGAAACTTGTAGAGAATGCTCGTGTCGCCAATCGAGAGCACTCCTGCAAGTTTGAAGAAGATCGTACGGTCGGTTAGCATTTCTCGATGAACTTACATACAGCTACGACGGGACTTGGTCGCTGTCGGAAACTGCGTTGTAGATGACAATTTGTGTCTAACTCCCCTTCCAGCCGTACGAAGTTTATGAAACTTGTAGAGAATGCTCGTGACGCCAATCGAGAGCACTCCTGCAAGTTTGAAGAAGATCGTACGGTCGGTTAACATTTCTCGATGAACTTACATGCACCTACGACGGGACTTAGTCGCTGAACGGGAACTATCCAGTACTGCGTTGTAGATGACAATTTGTGTCTAACTCCCCTTCCAGCCGTACGAAGTTTATGAAACTTGTAGAGAATGCTCGTGTCGCCAATCGAGAGCACTCCTGCAAGTTTGAAAAAGATCGTATGGTCGGTTCGCATTTCTCGATGAACTTACATACAGCTACGACTTGGTCGCTGAGCGGAAACTGCGTTGTAGATGACAATTTTTGTCTAACTCTCCTTCCAGCCATACGAAGTTTATGAAACTTGTACAGAATGCTCGTGTCAGCAATCGAGAGCACTCCTGCAAGTTTGAAGATGATCGTACGGTCGGTTCAGATTTCTCGATTAACTTACATGCAGCTACGAAGGGACTTGGTCGCTGAGCGGAAATTCGGATGATGACAATTTGTGTCTAACTCCGCTTCCAGCCATACGAAGTTCATGAAACTTGTAGAGAATGCTCGTGTCGCCATTCGAGAGCACTCCCGCAAGTTTGAAGAAGATCGTACGGTCGGTTGGCATTTCTCGATGAACTTACATACAGCTACGACGGGACTTGGTCGCTGAGCGGAAACTGCGTTGTAGATGACAATTTTTGTCTAACTCCCCTTCCAGCCATACGAAGTTTATGAAACTTGTACAGAATGTTCGTGTCAGCAATCGAGAGCACTCCTGCAAGTTTGAAGATGATCGTACGGCCGGTTCGCATTTCTCGATGAACTTACATACAGCTACGACGGGACTTGGTCGCTGAGCGGAAACTTTGTTGTAGATGACAATTTGTGTCTAACACCCCTTCCAGCCGTACGAAGTTTATGAAACTTGTAGAGAATGCTCGTATCGCCAATCGAGAGCACTCCTGCAAGTTTGAAGATGATCGTACGGTCGGTTCAAATTTATCGATGAACTTCCATACAGCAACGACGGGACTTGGTCGCTGTCGGAAACTGCGTTGTAGATAACAATTTGTGTCTAACTCCCCTTCCAGCCATGCGAAGTTTATGAAACTTATAGAGAATGCTCGTGTCGCCAATCGAGAGCACTCCTGCAAGTTTGAAGATGATCGTACGGTCGGTTCAGATTTCTCGATGAACTTACATGCAGCTACGAAGGGACTTGGTCGCTGAGCGGAAATTCGGATGATGACAATTTGTGTCTAACTCCGCTTCCAGCCATACGAAGTTAATGAAACTTGTAGAGAATGCTCGTGTCGCCATTCGAGAGCACTCCCGCAAGTTTGAAGAAGATCGTACGGTCGGTTCGCATTTCTCGATGAACTTACATACAGCTACGACGGGACTTGGTCGCTGAGCGGAAACTGCGTTGTAGATGACAATTTGTGTCTAACTCCCCTTCCAGCCGTACGAAGTTTATGAAACTTGTAGAGAATGCTCGTGTCGCCAATCGAGAGCACTCCTGCAAGTTTGAAGAAGATCGTACGGTCGGTTCGCATTTCTCGATGAACTTACATACACCTACGACGGGACTTATTCGCTGAACGGGAACTATCCAGTACTGCGTTGTAGATGGCAATTTGTGTCTAACTCCGCTTCCAGCCGTACGAAGTTTATGAAACTTGTAGAGAATGCTCGTGTCGCCAATCGAGAGCACTCCTGCAAGTTTGAAGAAGATCGTACGGTCGGTTCGCATTTCTCGATGAACTTACATACAGCTACGACGGGACTTGGTCGCTGTCGGAAACTGCGTTGTAGATGACAATTTGTGTCTAACTCCCCTTCCAGCCATGCGAAGTTTATGAAACTTGTAGAGAATGCTCGTGTCGCCAATCGAGAGCACTCCTGCAAGTTTGAAGAAGATCGTATGGTCGGTTCGCATTTCTCGATGAACTTACATACAGCTACGACGGGACTTGGTCGCTGAGCGGAAACTGCGTTGTAGATGACAATTTTTGTCTAACTCCCCTTCCAGCCATACGAAGTTTATGAAACTTGTACAGAATGCTCGTGTCAGCAATCGAGAGCACTCCTGCAAGTTTGAAGATTATCGTACGGTCGGTTCAGATTTCTCGATTAACTTACATGCAGCTACGAAGGGACTTGGACACTGAGCGGGAACTATCCAGTACTGCGTTGTAGATGGCAATTTGTGTCTAACTCCCCTTCCAACCGTACGAAGTTTATGAAACTTGTACAGCATGCTCGTGTCGTCAATCGAGAGCACTCCTGCAAGTTTGAAGAAGATCGTACGGCCGGTTCGCATTTCTCGATGAACTTACGTACAGCTACGACGGGACTTGGTCGCTGAGCGGAAACTTTGTTGTAGATGACAATTTGTGTCTAACACCCCTTCCAGCCGTACGAAGTTTATGAAACTTGTAGAGAATGCACGTATCGCCAATCGAAAGCACTCCTGCAAGTTTGAAGATGATCGTACTGTCGGTTCAGATTTATCGATGAACTTCCATACAGCTACGACGGGACTTGGTCGCTGTCGGAAACTGCGTTGTAGATGACAATTTGTGTCTAACTCCCCTTCCAGCCATGCGAAGTTTATGAAACTTATAGAGAATGCTCGTGTCGCCAATCGAGAGCACTCCTGCAAGTTTGAAGATGATCGTACGGTCGGTTCAGATTTCTCGATGAATTTACATGCAGCTACGAATTGACTTGGTCGCTGAGCGGAAATTCGGATGATGACAATTTTGTTCAAACTCCGTTTCCAGCCGTACGAAGTTTATGAAACTTGTACAGCATGCTCGTGTCGTTAATCGAGAGCACTCCTGCAAGTTTGAAGAAGATCGAACGGTCGGTTCGCATTTCTCGATGAACTTACATACAGCTACGACGGGACTTGGTCGCTGAGCGGAAACTGCGTTGTAGATGACAATTTGTGTCTAACTCCCCTTCCAGCCGTACGAAGTTTATGAAACTTGTACAGAATGCTTGTCGCCAATCGAGAGCACTCCTACAAGCTTGAAGATGGTCGTACGCTCGGTTCAGATTTCTCGATGAACTTACATGCAGTTACGAAGGGACTTGGTCGCTGAGCGGAAATTCGGATGATGACAATTTGTGTCTAACTCCCCTTCCAGCCGTAAGAAGTTTATGAAACTTGTAGAGAATGCTCGTGTCGCCAATCGAGAGCACTCCTGCAAGTTTGAAGAAGATCGTACAGCCGGTTCGCATTTCTCGATGAACTTACATACAGCTACGACGGGACTTGGTCGCTGAGCGGAAACTGCGTTGTAGATGACAATTATTGTCTAACTCCCCTTCCAGCCGTACGAAGTTTATGAAACTTGTACAGAATGCTCGTGTCGCCAATCGAGAGCACTCCTGCAAGTTTGAAGATGATCGTACGGTCGGTTCGCATTTCTCAATGAACTTACATACAGCTACGACGGGACTTGGTCGCTGTCGGAAACTGCGTCATAGATGACAATTTGTGTCTAACTCCCCTTCCAGCCGTGCGAAGTTTATGAAACTTATAGAGAATGCTCGTGTCGCCCATCGAGAGCACTATTGCAAGTTTGAAGAAGATCGTACGGTCGGTTCACATTTCTCGATGAACTTACATATACCTACGACGGGACTTATTCGCTGAACGGGAACTATCCAGTACTGCGTTGTAGATGGCAATTTGTGTCTAACTCCGCTTCCAGCCGTACGAAGTTTATGAAACTTGTAGAGAATGCTCGTGTCGCCAATCGAGAGCACTCCTGCAAGTTTGAAGAAGATCGTACGGTCGGATCGCATTTCTCGATGAACTTACATACAGCTACGACGGGACTTGGTCGCTGTCGGAAACTGCGTTGTAGATGACAATTTGTGTCTAACTCCCCTTCCAGCCATGCGAAGTTTATGAAACTTGTAGAGAATGCTCGTGTCGCCAATCGAGAGCACTCCTGCAAGTTTGAAGATGATCGTAAGGTCGGTTCAGATTTCTCGATGAACTTACATGCAGCTACAAAGGAACTTGGACGCTGAGCGGAAATTCGGATGATGACAATTTTTTTCAAACTCCGCTTCCAGCCGTACGAAGTTTATGAAACTTGTACAGCATGCTCGTGTCGTCAATCGAGAGCACTCCTGCACGTGTGAAGAAGATCGTACGGTCGGTTCACATTTCTCGATGAACGTACATACACCTACGACGGGACTTAGTCGCTGAACGGGAACTATCCAGTACTGCGTTGTAGATGACAATTTGTTTCTAACTCCCCTTCCAGCCGTACGAAGTTTATGAAACTTGTACAGAATGCTCGTGTCGCCAATCGAGAGCACTCCTGCAAGTTTGAAGATGATCGTACGGTCGGTTCGCATTTCTCAATGAACTTACATACAGCTACGACGGGACTTGGTCGCTGTCGGAAACTGCGTCATAGATGACAATTTGTGTCTAACTCCCCTTCCAGCCGTGCGAAGTTTATGAAACTTATAGAGAATGCTCGTGTCGCCCATCGAGAGCACTATTGCAAGTTTGAAGAAGATCGTACGGTCGGTTAACATTTCTCGATGAACTTACATATACCTACGACGGGACTTATTCGCTGAACGGGAACTATCCAGTACTGCGTTGTAGATGGCAATTTGTGTCTAACTCCGCTTCCAGCCGTACGAAGTTTATGAAACTTGTAGAGAATGCTCGTGTCGCCAATCGAGAGCACTCCTGCAAGTTTGAAGAAGATCGTACGGTCGGTTCGCATTTCTCGATGAACTTACATACAGCTACGACGGGACTTGGTCGCTGTCGGAAACTGCGTTGTAGATGACAATTTGTGTCTAACTCCCCTTCCAGCCATGCGAAGTTTATGAAACTTATAGAGAATGCTCGTGTCGCCAATCGAGAGCACTCCTGCAAGTTTGAAGATGATCGTACGGTCGGTTCAGATTTCTCGATGAACTTACATGCAGCTACGAAGGGACTTGGTCGCTGAGCGGAAATTCGGATGATGACAATTTGTGTCTAACTCCGCTTCCAGCCATACGAAGTTCATGAAACTTGTAGAGAATGCTCGTGTCGCCAATCTAGAGCACTCCCGCAAGTTTGAAGAAGATCGTACGGTCGGTTCGCATTTCTCGATGAACTTACATACAGCTACGACGGGACTTGGTCGCTGAGCGGAAACTGCGTTGTAGATGACAATTTTTGTCTAACTCCCCGTCCAGCACTACGAAGTTTATGAAACTTGTACAGAATGCTCGTGTCAGCAACCGAGAGCACTCCTGCAAGTTTGAAGATGATCGTACGGTCGGTTCAGATTTCTCGATGAACTTACATGCAGCTACGAAGGGACTTGGTCGCTGAGCGGAAATTCGGATGATGACAATTTGTGTCTAACTCCGCTTCCAGCCATACGAAGTTCATGAAACTTGTAGAGAATGCTCGTGTCGCCATTCGAGAGCACTCCCGCAAGTTTGAAGAAGATCGTACGGTCGGTTCACATTTCTCGATGAACTTACATACAGCTACGACGGGACTTGGCCGCTGATCGGAAACTGCGTTGTAGATGACAATTTGTGTCTAACTCCCCTTCCAGCCGTACGAAGTTTATGAAACTTGTAGAGAATGCTCGTGTCGCCAATCGAGAGCACTCCTGCAGGTTTGAAGAAGATCGTACGGTCGGTTAACATTTCTCGATGAACTTACATGCACCTACGACGGGACTTAGTCGCTGAACGGGAACTATCCAGTACTGCGTTGTAGATGACAATTTGTGTCTAACTCCCCTTCCAGCCGTACGAAGTTTATGAAACTTGTAGAGAATGCTCGTGTCGCCAATCGAGAGCACTCCTGCAAGTTTGAAGAAGATCGTATGGTCGGTTCGCATTTCTCGATGAACTTACATACAGCTACGACGGGACTTGGTCGCTGAGCGGAAACTGCGTTGTAGATGACAATTATTGTCTAACTCCCCTTCCAGCCGTACGAAGTTTATGAAACTTGTACAGAATGCTCGTGTCAGCAATCGAGAGCACTCCTGCAAGTTTGAAGATGATCGTACGGTCGGTTCAGATTTCTCGATGAACTTACATGCAGCTACGAAGGGACTTGGTCGCTGAGCGGAAATTCGGATGATGACAATTTGTGTCTAACTCCGCTTCCAGCCATAAAAAGTTCAAGAAACTTGTAGAGAATGCTCGTGTCGCCATTCGAGAGCACTCCCGCAAGTTTGAAGAAGATCGTACGGTCGGTTCGCATTTCTCGATGAACTTACATACAGCTACGACGGGACTTGGTCGCTGAGCGGAAACTGCGTTGTAGATGACAATTTTTGTCTAACTCCCCTTCCAGCCATACGAAGTTTATGAAACTTGTACAGAATGCTCGTGTCAGCAATCGAGAGCACTCCTGCAAGTTTGAAGAAGATCGTACTTTCGGTTCACATTTCTCGATGAACTTACATACACCTACGACGGGACTTATTCGCTGAACGGGAACTATCCAGTACTGCGTTGTAGATGGCAATTTGGGACTAACTCCCCTTCCAGCCGTACGAAGTTTATGAAACTTGTAGAGAATGCTCGTGTCGCCAATCGAGAGCACTCCTGCAAGTTTGAAGATGATCGTACGGTCGGTTCAGATTTCTCGATGAACTTACATGCAGCTACGAAGGGACTTATTCGCTGAACGGGAACTATCCAGTACTGCGTTGTAGATGGCAATTTGTGTCTAACTCCCCTTTCAACCGTACGAAGTTTATGAAACATGTACAGCATGCTCGTGTCGTCAATCGAGAGCACTCCTGCAAGTTTGAAGAAGATCGTACGGCCGGTTCGCATTTCTCGATGAACTTACATACAGCTACGACGGGACTTGGTCGCTGAGCGGAAACTTTGTTGTAGATGACAATTTGTGTCTAACACCCCTTCCAGCCGTACGAAGTTTATGAAACTTGTAGAGAATGCTCGTATCGCCAATCGAGAGCACTCCTGCAAGTTTGAAGATGATCGTACGGTCGGTTCAGATTTATCGATGAACTTCCATACAGCTACGACGGGACTTGGTCGCTGTCGGAAACTGCGTTGTAGATGACAATTTGTGTCTAACTCCCCTTCCAGCCATGCGAAGTTTATGAAACTTGTAGAGAATGCTCGTGTCGCCAATCGAGAGCACTCCTGCAGGTTTGAAGAAGATCGTACGGTCGGTTAACATTTCTCGATGAACTTACATGCACCTACGACGGGACTTAGTCGCTGAACGGGAACTATCCAGTACTGCGTTGTAGATGACAATTTGTGTCTAACTCCCCTTCCAGCCGTACGAAGTTTATGAAACTTGTAGAGAATGCTCGTGTCGCCAATCGAGAGCACTCCTGCAGGTTTGAAGAAGATCGTACGGTCGGTTAACATTTCTCGATGAACTTACATGCACCTACGACGGGACTTAGTCGCTGAACGGGAACTATCCAGTACTGCGTTGTAGATGACAATTTGTGTCTAACTCCCCTTCCAGCCGTACGAAGTTTATGAAACTTGTAGAGAATGCTCGTGTCGCCAATCGAGAGCACTCCTGCAAGTTTGAAGAAGATCGTATGGTCGGTTCGCATTTCTCGATGAACTTACATACAGCTACGACGGGACTTGGTCGCTGAGCGGAAACTGCGTTGTAGATGACAATTATTGTCTAACTCCCCTTCCAGCCGTACGAAGTTTATGAAACTTGTACAGAATGCTCGTGTCAGCAATCGAGAGCACTCCTGCAAGTTTGAAGATGATCGTACGGTCGGTTCAGATTTCTCGATGAACTTACATGCAGCTACGAAGGGACTTGGTCGCTGAGCGGAAATTCGGATGATGACAATTTGTGTCTAACTCCGCTTCCAGCCATACGAAGTTTATGAAACTTGTACAGAATGCTCGTGTCAGCAATCGAGAGCACTCCTGCAAGTTTGAAGAAGATCGTACGGTCGGTTCGCATTTCTCGATGAACTTACATACAGCTACGACGGGACTTGGTCGCTGAGCGGAAACTGCGTTGTAGATGACAATTTTTGTCTAACTCCCCTTCCAGCCATACGAAGTTTATGAAACTTGTACAGAATGCTCGTGTCAGCAATCGAGAGCACTCCTGCAAGTTTGAAGAAGATCGTACTTTCGGTTCACATTTCTCGATGAACTTACATACACCTACGACGGGACTTATTCGCTGAACGGGAACTATCCAGTACTGCGTTGTAGATGGCAATTTGGGACTAACTCCCCTTCCAGCCGTACGAAGTTTATGAAACTTGTAGAGAATGCTCGTGTCGCCAATCGAGAGCACTCCTGCAAGTTTGAAGATGATCGTACGGTCGGTTCAGATTTCTCGATGAACTTACATGCAGCTACGAAGGGACTTATTCGCTGAACGGGAACTATCCAGTACTGCGTTGTAGATGGCAATTTGTGTCTAACTCCCCTTTCAACCGTACGAAGTTTATGAAACATGTACAGCATGCTCGTGTCGTCAATCGAGAGCACTCCTGCAAGTTTGAAGAAGATCGTACGGCCGGTTCGCATTTCTCGATGAACTTACATACAGCTACGACGGGACTTGGTCGCTGAGCGGAAACTTTGTTGTAGATGACAATTTGTGTCTAACACCCCTTCCAGCCGTACGAAGTTTATGAAACTTGTAGAGAATGCTCGTATCGCCAATCGAGAGCACTCCTGCAAGTTTGAAGATGATCGTACGGTCGGTTCAGATTTATCGATGAACTTCCATACAGCTACGACGGGACTTGGTCGCTGTCGGAAACTGCGTTGTAGATGACAATTTGTGTCTAACTCCCCTTCCAGCCATGCGAAGTTTATGAAACTTATAGAGAATGCTCGTGTCGCCAATCGAGAGCACTCCTGCAAGTTTGAAGATGATCGTATGGTCGGTTCAGATTTCTCGATGAACTTACATGCAGCTACGAAGGGACTTGGTCGCTGAGCGGAAATTCGGATGATGACAATTTGTGTCTAACTCCGCTTCCAGCCATACGAAGTTCATGAAACTTGTAGAGAATGCTCGTGTCGCCATTCGAGAGCACTCCCGCAAGTTTGAAGAAGATCGTACGGTCGGTTCGCATTTCTCGATGAACTTACATACAGCTACGACGGGACTTGGTCGCTGTCGGAACTGCGTTTTAGATGACAATTTGTGTCTAACTCCCCTTCCAGCCATGCGAAGTTTATGAAGCTTATAGAGAATGCTCGTGTCGCCAATCGAGAGCACTCCTGCAAGTTTGAAGATGATCGTACGGTCGGTTAAGATTTCTCGATGAACTTACATGCAGCTACGAATTCACTTGGTCGCTGAACGGGAACTATCCAGTACTGCGTTGTAGATGACAATTTGTGTCTAACTCCCCTTCCAGCCGTACGAAGTTTATGAAACTCGTACAGCATGATCGTGTCGTCAATCGAGAGCACTCCTGCAAGTTTGAAGAAGATCGTACGTTCGGTTCGCATTTCTCGATCAACTTACATACAGCTACGACGGGACTTGGTCGCTGAGCGGAAACTGCGTTGTAGATGACAATTTGTGTCTAACTCCCCTTCCAGCCGTACGAAGTTTATGAAACTTGTAGAGAATGCTCGTATCGCCAATCGAGAGCACTCCTGCAAGTTTGAAGAAGATCGTACGGTCGGTTAGCATTTCTCGATGAACTTACATACAGCTACGACGGGACTTGGTCGCTGTCGGAAACTGCGTTGTAGATGACAATTTGTGTCTAACTCCCCTTCCAGCCGTACGAAGTTTATGAAACTTGTAGAGAATGCTCGTGTCGCCAATCGAGAGCACTCCTGCAAGTTTGAAGAAGATCGTACGGTCGGTTCGCATTTCTCGATGAACTTACATACACCTACGACGGGACTTATTCGCTGAACGGGAACTATCCAGTACTGCGTTGTAGTTGGCAATTTCTGTCTAACTCCGCTTCCAGCCATACGAAGTTTATGAAACTTGTACAGAATGCTCGTGTCAGCAATCGAGAGCACTCCCGCAAGTTTGAAGAAGATCGTACGGTCGGTTCGCATTTCTCGATGAACTTACATACAGCTACGACGGGACTTGGTAGCTGTCGGAAACTGCGTTTTAGATGACAATTTGTGTCTAACTCCCCTTCCAGCCATGCGAAGTTTATGAAACTTATAGAGAATGCTCGTGTCGCCAATCGAGAGCACTCCTGCATGTTTGAAGATGATCGTACGGTCGGTTCAGATTTCTCGATGAACTTACATGCAGCTACGAAGGGACTTGGTCGCTGAGCGGAAATTCGGATGATGACAATTTTGTTCAAACTCCGTTTCCAGCCGTAGGAAGTTTATGAAACGTGTACAGCAGGCTCGTGTCGACAATCGAGAGCACTCCTGCAAGTTTGAAGAAGATCGTACGGTCGGTTCGCATTTCTCGATGAACTTACATACAGCTACGACGGGACTTGGCCGCTGATCGGAAACTGCGTTGTAGATGACAATTTGTGTCTAACTCCCCTTCCAGCCGTACGAAGTTTATGAAACTTGTAGAGAATGCTCGTGTCGCCAATCGAGAGCACTCCTGCAAGTTTGAAGAAGATCGTACGGTCGGTTAACATTTCTCGATGAACTTACATGCACCTACGACGGGACTTAGTCGCTGAACGGGAACTATCCAGTACTACGTTGTAGATGACAATTTGTGTCTAACTCCCCTTCCAGCCGTACGAAGTTTATGAAACTTGTAGAGAATGCTCGTGTCGCCAATCGAGAGCACTCCTGCAAGTTTGAAGAAGATCGTACGGTCGGTTCGCATTTCTCGATGAACTTACATACAGCTACGACGGGACTTGGTCGCTGAGCGGAAACTGCGTTGTAGATGACAATTTTTGTCTAACTGCCCTTCCAGCCATACGAAGTTTATGAAACTTGTACAGAATGCTCGTGTCAGCAATCGAGAGCACTCCTGCAAGTTTGAAGATGATCGTACGGTCGGTTCAGATTTCTCGATGACCTTACATGCAGCTACGAAGGGACTTGGTCGCTGAGCGGAAATTCGGATGATGACAATTTGTGTCTAACTCCGCTTCCAGCCATAAAAAGTTCATGAAACTTGTAGAGAATGCTCATGTCGCCATTCGAGAGCACTCCCGCAAGTTTGAAGAAGATCGTACGGTCGGTTCGCATTTCTCGATGAACTTACATACAGCTACGACGGGACTTGGTCGCTGAGCGGAAACTGCGTTGTAGATGACAATTTTTGTCTAACTCCCCTTCCAGCCATACGAAGTTTATGAAACTTGTACAGAATGCTCGTGTCAGCAGTCGAGAGCACTCCCGCAAGTTTGAAGAAGATCGTACGGTCGGTTCGCATTTCTCGATGAACTTACATACAGCTACGACGGGATTTGGTAGCTGTCAGAAACTGCGTTTTAGATGACAATTTGTGTCTAACTCCCCTTCCAGCCATGCGAAGTTTATGAAACTTATAGAGAATGCTCGTGTCGCCAATCGAGAGCACTCCTGCAAGTTTGAAGATGATCGTACGGTCGGTTCAGATTTCTCGATGAACTTACATGCAGCTACGAAGGGACTTGGTCGCTGAGCGGAAATTCGGATGATGACAATTTGTGTCTAACTCCGCTTCCAGCCATATGAAGTTCATGAAACTTGTAGAGAATGTTCGTGTCGCCAATCGAGAGCACTCCTGCAAGTTTGAAGAAGATCGTACGGTCGGTTAACATTTCTCGATGAACTTACATGCACCTACGACGGGACTTAGTCGCTGAACGGGAACTATCCAGTACTGCGTTGCAGATGACAATCTGTGTCTAACTCCCCTTCCAGCCGTAGGATGTTTATGAAACTTGTAGAGAATGCTCGTGTCGCCAATCGAGAGCACTCCTGCAAGTTTGAAGAAGATCGTACGGTTGGTTCGCATTTCTCGATGAACTTACATACAGCTACGACGGGACTTGGTCGCTGAGCGGAAACTGCGTTGTAGATGACAATTTTTGTCTAACTCCCCTTCCAGCCATACGAAGTTTATGAAACTTGTACAGAATGCTCGTGTCAGCAATCGAGAGCACTCCTGCAAGTTTGAAGATGATCGTACGGTCGGTTCAGATTTCTCGATGAACTTACATGCAGCTACGAAGGGACTTGGTCGCTGAGCGGAAATTCGGATGATGACAATTTGTGTCTAACTCCGCTTCCAGCCATACGAAGTTCATGAAACTTGTAGAGAATGCTCGTGTCGCTATTCGAGAGCACTCCCGCAAGTTTGAAGAAGATCGTACGGTCGGTTCGCATTTCTCGATGAACTTACATACAGCTACGACGGGACTTGGTAGCTGTCGGAAACTGCGTTATAGATGACAATTTGTGTCTAACTCCCCTTCCAGCCGTGCGAAGTTTATGAAACTTATAGAGAATGCTCGTGTCGCCAATCGAGAGCACTCCTGCAAGTTTGAAGAAGATCGTACGGTCGGTTCGCATTTCTCGATGAACTTACATACACCTACGACGGGACTTATTCGCTGAAAGGGAACTATCCAGTACTGCGTTGTAGATGGCAATTTGTGTCTAACTCCCCTTCCAGCCGTACGAAGTTTATGAAAATTGTAGAGAATGCTCGTGTCGCCAATCGAGAGCACTCCTGCAAGTGTGAAGATGATCGTACGGTCGGTTCAGATTTCTCGATGAACTTACATGCAGCTACGAAGGGACTTGGTCGCTGAGCGGAAATTCGGATGATGACAATTTGTGTCTAACTCCGCTTCCAGCCGTACGAAGTTTATGAAACTTGTAGAGAATGCTCGTGTCCCCAATCGAGAGCACTCCTGCAAGTTTGAAGAAGATCGTACGGTCGGTTCGCATTTCTCGATGAACTTACATACAGCTACGACGGGACTTGGTCGCTGTCGGAAACTGCGTTTTAGATGACAATTTGTGTCTAACTCCCCTTCCAGCCATGCGAAGTTTATGAAGCTTATAGAGAATGCTCGTGTCGCCAATCGAGAGCACTCCTGCAAGTTTGAAGATGATCGTACGGTCGGTTCAGATTTCTCGATGAACTTACATGCAGCTACGAATTCACTTGGTCGCTGAACGGGAACTATCCAGTACTGCGTTGTAGATGACAATTTGTGTCTAAATCCCCTTCCAGCCGTACGAAGTTTATGAAACTTGTAGAGAATGCTCGTGTCGCCATTCGAGAGCACTCCCGCAAGTTTGAAGAAGATCGTACGGTCGGTTCGCATTTCTCGATGAACTTACATACAGCTACGACGGGACTTGGTCGCTGAACGGGAACTATCCAGTACTGCGTTGTAGATGGCAATTTGTGTCTAACTCCCCTTCCAACCGTACGATGTTTATGAAACTTGTAGAGAATGCTCGTGTCGCCAATGGAGAGCACTCCTGCAAGTTTGAAGATGATCGTACGGTCGGTTCGCATTTCTCGATGAACTTACATACAGCTGCGACGGGACTTGGTCGCTGTCGGAAACTGCGTTGTAGATGACAATTTGTGTCTAACTCCCCTTCCAGCCGTACGAAGTTTATGAAACTTATACAGAATGCTCGTTTCGCCAATCGAGAGCACTCCTGCAAGTTTGAAGATGATCGTTCGGTCGGTTCAGATTTCTCGATGAACTTACATGCAGCTACGAAGGGACTTGGTCGCTGAGCGGAAATTCGGATGATGACAATTTGTGTCTAACTCCCCTTCCAGCCGTACGAAGTTTATGAAACTTGTACAGAATGCTCGTGTCAGCAATCGAGAGCACTCCTGCAAGTTTGAAGATGATCGTACGGTCGGTTCGCATTTCTCGATGAACTTACATACAGCTACGACGGGACTTGGTCGCTGAGCGGAAACTGCGTTGTAGATGACAGATTGTGTCTAACTCCCCTTCCAGCCGTACGAAATTTATGAAACTTGTAGAGAATGCTCGTGTCGCCAATCGAGAGCACTCCTGCCAGTTTGAAGAAGATCGTACGGTCGGTTCACATTTCTCGATGAACTTACATACAGCTACGACGGGACTTGGTCGCTGTCGGAAACTGCGTTGTAGATGACAATTTGTGTCTAACTCCCCTTCCAGCCGTACGAAGTTTATGAAACTTGTACAGAATGCTCGTGTCGCCTATCGAGAGCACTCCTGCAAGTTTGAAGATGACCGTACGGCCGGTTCAGATTTCTCGATGAACTTACATGCAGCTACGAAGGGACTTGGTCGCTGAGCGGAAATTCGGATGATGACAATTTGTGTCTAACTCCCCTTCCAGCCGTACGAAGTTTATGAAACTTGTTCAGAATGCTCGTGTCGCCAATCGAGATCACTCCTGCAAGTCTGAAGATGATCGTATGGTCGGTTCAGATTTCTTGATGATCTTACATGCTGCTACGAAGGGACTTGGTCGCTGAGCGGAAATTCGGATGATGACAATTTGTGTCTAACTCGCCTTCCAGCCGTACGTAGTTTATGAAACTTGTAGAGAATGCTCGTGTCGCCAATCGAGAGCACTCCTGCAAGTTTGAAGGTGATCGTACGGTCGGTTCAGATTTCTCGATGAACTTACATGCAGCTACGTAGGGACTTGGTCGCTGAGCGGAAATTCGGATGAAGACAATTTGTGTCTAACTCCCCTTCCAGCCGTAAGAAATTTATGAAACTTGTAGAGAATGCTCGTGTCGCCAATCGAAAGCACTCCTGCAAGTTTAAAGAAGATCGTACGGTCGGTTCGCATTTCTCGATGAACTTACATACAGCTACGACGGGACTTGGTCGCTGAGCGGAAACTGCGTTGTAGATGACAATTTGTGTCTAACTCCCCTTCCAGCCATACGAAGTTTATGAAACTTGTAGAGAATGCTCGTGTCGCCAATCGAGAGCACTCCCGCAAGTTTGAAGATGATCGTACGGTCGGTTCAGAGTTCTCGATGAACTTACATGCAGCTACGTAGGGACTTGGTCGCTGAGCGGAAATTCGGATGATGACAATTTGTGTCTAACTCCCCTTCCAGCCGTAAGAAGTTTATGAAACTTGTAGAGAATGCTCGTGTCGCCAATCGAGAGCACTCCTGCAAGTTTGAAGAAGATCGTACGGTCGGTTCGCATTTCTCGATGAACTTACATACAGCTACGACGGGACTTGGTCGCTGAGCGGAAATTCAGATGATGACAATTTTTTTCAAACTCCGCTTCCAGCCGTACAATGTTTATGAAACTTGTACAGCATGCTCTCGTATCTCGGACATCCGCGAGTGTTTCGCGTCGAAAACGTGGTCCCCGTCTGTTTTAGACGCTAAAAACGCGGCTGACACTTGATTCGCACGAGTCCGTTGAGAAATGGCCGAGATACGCCGTGTTACACTTCCGGACGATGAAATCTTGCTAGTTCTCACGTTTTGCAAGCGAAACGCACGATGCACTGCGTTTCGTTCAATTCGTTCAAGAACTCTCGTAGCTCGGACATCCGCGAGTATTTCGCGTCGAAAACGTGCTCCCCGCCTGTTGTAGACGCCAAAAACGCGTATGACACTTGATTCGCACGAATCCCTTGAGAAGTGACCGAGATACGCCGTGTTACACTTCCGGACGATGTATTCGTTCAATTCATTCAAGAACTCTCGTATCTCGGACATCCGCGAGTGTTTCGCGTCGAAAACATGGTCCCCGTCTGTTTTAGACGCTAAAAACGCGTATGACACTTGATTTGCAAGAATCCGATGAGAAATGACCGAGATACGCCGTGTTACACTTCCGGACGATGAATTCGTTCAATTCGTCCAAGAACTCTCGTATCTCGGACATCCGCGAGTGTTTCGCGTCGAAAACATGGTCCCCGTGTGTTTTAGACGTTAAAAACGCGTATGACACTTGATTCGCACGAATCCGTTGAGAAATGGCCGAGATACGCCGTGTTACACTTCCGGACGAAGTATTCGTTCAATTCGTCCAAGAACTCTCGTATCTCGGACATCCGCGAGTGTTTCGCGTCGAAAACGTGGTCCCCGTCTGTTGTAGACGCTAAAAACGCGTATGACACTTGATTCGCACGAATCCGTTGAGAAATGGCCGAGATACGCCGTATTACACTTCCGGACGATGTATTCGTTCAATTCGTTCAAGAACTCTCGTATCTCGGACATCCGCGAGTATTTCGCGTCGAAAACGTGCTCCCCGCCTGTTGTAGACGCCAAAAACGCGTATGACACTTGATTCGCACGAATCCCTTGAGAAGTGACCGAGATACGCCGTGTTACACTTCCGGACGATGTATTCGTTCAATTCATTCAAGAACTCTCGTATCTCGGACATCCGCGAGTGTTTCGCGTCGAAAACATGGTCCCCGTCTGTTTTAGACGCTAAAAACGCGTATGACACTTGATTTGCAAGAATCCGATGAGAAATGACCGAGATACGCCGTGTTACACTTCCGGACGATGAATTCGTTCAATTCGTCCAAGAACTCTCGTATCTCGGACATCCGCGAGTGTTTCGCGTCGAAAACATGGTCCCCGTGTGTTTTAGACGTTAAAAACGCGTATGACACTTGATTCGCACGAATCCGATGAGAAATGGCCGAGATATGCCGTATTACACTTGCGGACGATGAATTCGTTCAATTCGTTCAAGAACCCTCGTATCTCGGACATCCGCGACCGTTTCGCGTCGAAAACGTGGTCCCCGTCTGTTGTAGACGCTAAAAACGCGTATGACACTTGATTCGCACGAATCCGTTGAGAAATGGCCGAGATACGCCGTGTTACACTTCCGGACGAAGTATTCGTTCAATTCGTCCAAGAACTCTCGTATCTCGGACATCCGCGAGTGTTTCGCGTCGAAAACGTGGTCCCCGTCTGTTGTAGACGCTAAAAACGCGTATGACACTTGATTCGCACGAATCCGTTGAGAAATGGCCGAGATACGCCGTATTACACTTCCGGACGATGAATTCGTTCAATTCATTCAAGAACTCTCGTATCTCGGACATCCGCGAGTGTTTCGCGTCGAAAACATGGTCCCCGTCTGTTGTAGACGCTAAAAACGCGTATGACACTTGATTCGAACGAATCCGTTGAGAAATGGCCGAGATACGCCGTGTTACACTTCCGGACAATGAAATCTTGCTAGTTCTCACATTTTGCAAGCGAAACGCACGATGCACCGCGTTTCGTTCAATTCGTTCAAGAACTCTCGTATCTCGCACATCGGCGAGTGTTTCGCGTTGAAAACATGCTCCCCGTCTGTTTTAGACGCTAA
>CAWWDK010000184.1:0-68000 GCA_963942575.1 Priocnemis perturbator | reverse complement strand
GCTGTGCTGCCTGTGCCTGCTGTGCTGCCTGTGCTTGCTGCCTGTGCTTGCTCTGCTGCCTGTGCTTGCTGTTTGTGCTTGCTGTGCTGCCTGTGCTTGCTGTGCTGAGTGTGCTTGCTGGCCGTGCTTGCTGTGCTGCCTGTGCTTGCTGCCTATGCTTGCTGTGCTGCCTGTCCTTAATGCCTCTGCTTGCTGTGCTGCCTGTGCTTGCTGCGCTGCCTGTGCTGTGCTGCCTGTGCTTGCTGTGCTGCCTTTGCTTTCTGCCTGTGCTTGCTGTGCTGCCTGTGCTTTCTGCGCTGCCTGTGCTTGCTGCCTGTGCTTGCTGCCTGTGCTGCCTGTGCTTGCTGTGCTGCCTGTGCTTTCTGTGCTGCCTCTGCTTGCTATGCTGCCTGTGCTTGGTGCCTGTGCTTGCTCTGCTGCCTGTGCTTGCTGCCTGTGCTTTCTGTGCTTGCTGTGCTGCCTGTGCCTGCTGTGCTGCCTGTGCTTGCTGTTCTTGCTATGCTGCCTGTGCAAGCTGCCTGTGCTTACTGTGCTGCCTGTGCTTGCTGTGCTGCCTGTGCTTGCTGCCTGTGCTTGCTGCCTGTGCTTTCTGTGCTTGCTGTGCTGCCTGTGCCTGCTGTGCTGCCTGTGCTTGCTGTGCTTGCTATGCTGCCTGTGCAAGCTGCCTGTGCTTACTGTGCTGCCTGTGCTTGCTGTGCTGCCTGTGCTTGTTGCCTGTGCTTGCTGCGTGTGCTTGCTGTGCTGCCTGTGCTTGCTTTGCTTGCTGTGCTGCCTGTGCTTGCTGCCTGTGCTGCCTGTGCTGCCTGTGCTTGCTGTCTGTGCTTCCTGTGCTTGCTGCCTGTGCTTGCTGTCTGTGCTTGCTGTGCTTGCTATGCTGCCTGTGCAAGCTGCCTGTGCCTGCTGTGCTGTCTGTGCTACCTGCCTGTGCTTGCTGTGCTGCCTGTGCTTGCTGTGCTTGCTATGCTGCCTGTGCAAGCTGCCTGTGCTTACTGTGCTGCCTGTGCTTGCTGTGCTGCCTGTGCTTGTTGCCTGTGCTTGCTGCGTGTGCTTGCTGTGCTGCCTGTGCTTGCTGTGCTGCCTGTGCTTGCTGCCTGTGCTGCCTGTGCTGCCTGTGCTTGCTGTCTGTGCTGCCTGTGCTGCCTGTGCTTGCTGCCTGTGCATGCTGTCTGTGCTTGCTGTGCTTGCTATGCTGCCTGTGCAAGCTGCCTGTGCCTGCTGTGCTGTCTGTGCTACCTGCCTGTGCTTGCTGTGCTGCCTTTGCTTGCTGCCTGTGCTTGCTGTGCTGCCTGTGCTTGCTGCCTGTACTTTCTGTGCTGCCTCTGCTTGCTATGCTGCCTGTGCTTGCTGCCTGTGCTGCCTGTGCTGCCTGTGCTGCCTGTGCTTGCTGTGCTGCCTGTGCTGCCTGTGCTTGCTGCCTGTGCTTGCTGCCTGCCTGTGCTTGCTGCCTGTGCTTGCTGTGCTGCCTGTGCTTGCTGCCTGTGCTTGCTGTGCTTGCTATGCTGCCTGTGCTTGCTGCCTGTGCTTGCTGCCTGTGCTGCCTGTGCTTGCTGTGCTGCATGTGCTTGCTGTGCTGCATGTGCTTGCTGTGCTGCATGTGCTTGCTGCCTGTGCTTGCTGCCTGTGCTGCCTGTGCTTGCTGTGCTGCCTGTGCTTTCTGTGCTGCCTCTGCTTGCTATGCTGCCTGTGCTTGCTGCCTGTGCTTGCTCTGCTGCCTGTGCTTACTGCCTGTGCTTGCTGTGCTGCCTGTGCTTGCTATGCTGCCTGTGCTTGCTGCCTGTGCTTGCTCTGCTGCCTGTGCTTGCTGCCTGTGCTTGCTTTGCTGCCTGTGCTGCCTGTGCTTGCTGCCTGTGCTTGCTGTGCCGCCTGTGCTTGTTGTGCTTCCTGTGCTGCCTGTGCTGCCTGTGCTTCCTGTGCTGCCTGTGCTTCCTGTGCTGCCTGTGCTTGCTGCCTGTGCTTGCTGTGCTGCCTGTGCTTGCTGTCTGTGCTTGCTGTGCTTGCTATGCTGCCTGTGCAAGCTGCCTGTGCCTGCTGTGCTGTCTGTGCTATCTGCCTGTGCTTGCTGTGCTGCCTGTGCTTGCTGCCTGTGCTTGCTGTCTGTGCTTGCTGTGCTGCCTGTGCTTGCTGCCTGTGCTTGCTGTGCTGCCTGTGCTTGCTGTGCTGCCTGTGCTTGCTGCCTGTGCTGCCTGTGCTGCCTGTGCTTGCTTACCTGTGCTTGCTGTGCTGCCTGTGCTGTGCTGTCTGTGCTTTCTGTGCTGCCTGTGCTTGCTGCCTGTGCTTGCTGTGCTGCCAGTTAGCGATGCATTTGATTTCGCCCATAACACGCGGTAATTCGACAGTGGCACACGACAGTGCGTTGCTGTGTCACCTGTTTTTGGAGGCGCCGAGAGTCGCGGATCATATGTTTACCTCGGCGGCCGGTGCATTGACCTGCGTCTCAGTAAGAGTAAGCATTGTTAACAAATGCGAGAGTGAATCTCGCCGAAGATCGGAGCAGGCTTTGCCTGTTGGAAAGAGGACGGAGCTTGACCCCTCTGCACTTCCCCCAGAATCGCTAAAACGAACACATCTCGTCGAGCTATTTTGCGGGTTTCAAACATGCCTGAGCTTGCTGTGCTGCCTGTGCTTGCTGTGCTGCCTGTGCTTGCTGTGCTGCCTGTGGTTGCTGCCTGTGCTTGCTGTGCTGCCTGTGCTTGCTGCCTGTACTTGCTGTGCTGCCTGTGCTTGCTGCCAGTGCTTGCTGTGCTGTCTGTGCTTGCTGCCTGTGCTTGCTGTGCTGCCTGTGCTTGCTGCGCTGCCTGTGCTTGCTGCCTGTGCTTGCTGCCTGTGCTTGCTGCCTGTGTTTGCTGCCTGTGCTTGTCCTTGCTGCCTGTGCTTGCTGTGCTGCCTGAGCTGCCTGTGCTTGCTGCCTGTGCTTGCTGCCTGTGCTTGCTGTGCTGCCTGTGCTTGCTGTGCTGCCTGTTCTTTCTGCGCTGCCTGTGCTTGCTGCCTGTGCTTGCTGTGCTGCCTGTGCTTGCTGCCTGTGCTTGCTGTGCTGCCTGTGCTTGCTGCCTGTGCTTGCTGCCTGTGCTTGCTGTGCATGCTGTGCTGCCTGTGCTTGCTGTGCTGAGTGTGCTTGCTGTTTGTGCTTGCTGTGCTGCCTGTGCTTGCTGCCTGTGCTTGCTGTGCGGCCTGTGCTTGCTGCGCTGAGTGTGCTTGCTGCCTGTGCTGCCTGTGCTTGCTGCCTGTGCTTGCTGTGCTGTCTGTGCTCTGCTGCCTGTGCCTGATGTGCTGCCTGTGCTTGCTGCCTGCGCTTGCTGTGCTGGCTGTGCTTGCTGCGTGTGCTTGCTGTGCTGTCTGTGCTTGCTGCCTGTGCTTGCTCTGCTGCCTGTGCTTGCTGCCTGTGCTTGCTGTGCTTTCTGTGCTTGCTGTGCTGCCTGTGCTTGCTGCGTGTGCTTGCTGTGCTTGCTGTGCTGCCTGTGCTTGCTGCCTGTGCTTGCTGTGCTGCCTGTGCTGTGCTACCCGTGCTTGCTGTGCTGCCTGTGCTTGCTGCCTGTGCTTGCTGTGCTGCCTGTGCTTGCTGTGCTGCCTGTTCGTGCTGCCTGTGCTTGCTGTGCTGAGTGTGCTTGCTGCCTGTGCTTGCTGTGCTGCCTGTGCTTGCTGCCTGTGCTTGTCCTTGCTGCCTGTGCTTGCTGTGCTGCCTGTGTTTGCTGTGCTGCCTGTGCTTGCTGCCTGTGCTTGCTGTGCTGCCTGTGCTTGTTGCCTGTGCTTGCTGCGTGTGCTTGCTGTGCTGCCTGTGCATGCTGTGCTTGCTGTGCTGCCTGTGCGTGCTGCCTGTGCTGCCTGTGCTGCCTGTGCTTGCTGCCTGTGCTTGCTGCCTGTGCTTGCTGTGCTGCCTGTGCTTGCTGCCTGTGCTTGCTGCCTGTCCTTGCTGTGCTGCCTGTGCTTGCTGCCTGTGCTTGCTGTGCTGCCTGTGCTTGCTGTTTGTGCTTGCTGTGCTGCCCGTGCTTGCAGTGCTGCCTGTGCTTGCTGCCTGTGCTTGCTGTGCTGCCTGTCCTTGATGCCTCTGCTTGCTGTGCTGCCTGTGCTTGCTGCGCTGCCTGTGCTGTGCTGCGTGTGCTTGCTGTGCTGCCTTTGCTTTCTGCCTGTGCTTGCTGTGCTGCCTGTGCTTGCTGCGCTGCCTGTGCTTGCTGCCTGTGCTTGCTGCCTGTGCTGCCTGTGCTTGCTGTGCTGCCTGTGCTTTCTGTGCTGCCTCTGCTTGCTATGCTGCCTGTGCTTGCTGCCTGTGCTTGCTCTGCTGCCTGTGCTTGCTGCCTGTGCTTGCTGTGCTGCCTGTGCTTGCTATGCTGCCTGTGCTTGCTGCCTGTGCTTGCTCTGCTGCCTGTGCTTGCTGCCTGTGCTTGCTGTGCCGCCTGTGCTTGTTGTGCTTCCTGTGCTGCCTGTGCTGCCTGTGCTTCCTGTGCTGCCTGTGCTTCCTGTGCTGCCTGTGCTTGCTGCCTGTGCTTGCTGTGCTGCCTGTGCTTGCTGCCTGTGCTGTGCTGTCTGTGCTTTCTGTGCTGCCTGTGCTTGCTGCCTGTGCTTGCTGTGCTGCCAGTTAGCGATGCATTTGATTTCGCCCATAACACGCGGTAATTCGACAGTGGCACACGACAGTGCGTTGCTGTGTCACCTGTTTTTGGAGGCGCCGAGAGTCGCGGATCATATGTTTACCTCGGCGGCCGGTGCATTGACCTGCGTCTCAGTAAGAGTAAGCATTGTTAACAAATGCGAGAGTGAATCTCGCCGAAGATCGGAGCAGGCTTTGCCTGTTGGAAAGAGGACGGAGCTTGACCCCTCTGCACTTCCCCCAGAATCGCTAAAACGAAAACATCTCGTCGAGTTATTTTGCGGGTTTCAAACATGCCTGTGCTTGCTGTGCTGCCGGTGCTTGCTGTGCTGCCTGTGCTTGCTGTGCTGCCTGTGCTTGCTGCCTGTGCTTGTTGTGCTGCCTGTGCTTGCTGCCTGTGCTTGCTGTGCTGCCTGTGCCTGCTGCCTGTGCTTGCTGTGCTGCCCGTCCTTGCTGCCTGTGCTGCCTGTGCTTGCTGCCTGTGCTTGCTGTGCTGCCTGTGCTGCCTCTGCTGTGCTGCCTGTGCTTGCTGTGCTGCCTGTGCTTGCTGCCTGTGCTTGCTGCCTGTGCTTGCTGCCTGTGCTTGCTGTGCTGCCTGTGCTTGCTGCCTGTGCTTGCTGTGCTGCCTGTGCTTGCTGCCTGTGCTGCCTGTGCTGCCTGTGCTTGTTGTGCTGCCTGTGCTTGCTGTGCTGCCTGTGCTTGCTGCCTGTGCTGCCTGTGCTTGTTGTGCTGCCTGTGCTGCCTGTGCTTGCTGTGCTGTCTGTGCTGCCTGCGCTGTGCTGTGCTGCCTGTGCTGTGCTGCCTGTGCTTGCTGTGCTGAGTGTGCGTGCTGCCTGTGCTTGCTGTGCTGCCTGTGCTTGCTGCCTGTGCTTGCTGTGCTGCCTGTGCTTGCCGCCTGTGCTTGCTGTGCTGCCTGTGCTTGCTGCCTGTGCTTGCTGTGCTGCCTGTGCTTGCTGTGCTGCCTGTTAGCGATGCATTGGATTTCGTCCATAACACGCGGTAATTCGACAGTGGCACACGACAGTGCGTTGCTGTGTCACCTGATTTTGGAGGCGCCGAGAGTCGCGGATCATATGTTTACCTCGGCGGCCGGTGCATTGACCTGCGTCTCAGTAAGAGTAAGCATTGTTAACAAATGCGAGAGTGAATCTCGCCGAAGATCGGAGCAGGCTTTGCCTGTTGGAAAGAGGACGGAGCTTGACCCCTCTGCACTTCCCCCAGAATCGCTAAAACGAACACATCTCGTCGAGCTATTTTGCGGGTTTCTAACATGCCTTTGCTTGCTGTGCTTGCTGCCTGTGCTTGCTGTGCTGCTTGTGCTTGCTGCCTGTGCTTGCTGTGCTGCCTGTGCTTGCTGCCTGTGCTTGCTGTGCTGCCTGTGCTTGCTGCTGTGCTTGCTGTGCTTGCTGCCTGTGCTTGCTGTGCTGCCTGTGCTTGCTGCCTGTGCTTGCTGCCTGTGCTTGCTGTGCTGCCTGTGCTTGCTGCCTGTGCTGCCTGTGCTGCCTGTGCTTGTTGTGCTGCCTGTGCTTGCTGTGCTGCCTGTGCTTGCTGCCTGTGCTGCCTGTGCTTGTTGTGCTGCCTGTGCTGCCTGTGCTTGCTGTGCTGTCTGTGCTGCCTGCGCTGTGCTGTGCTGCCTGTGCTGTGCTGCCTGTGCTTGCTGTGCTGAGTGTGCTTGCTGTTTGTGCTTGCTGTGCTGCCTGTGCTTGCTGCCTGTGCTTGCTGTGCGGCCTGTGCTTGCTGCGCTGAGTGTGCTTGCTGCCTGTGCTGCCTGTGCTTGCTGCCTGTGCTTGCTGTGCTGTCTGTGCTCTGCTGCCTGTGCCTGATGTGCTGCCTGTGCTTGCTGCCTGCGCTTGCTGTGCTGGCTGTGCTTGCTGCGTGTGCTTGCTGTGCTGTCTGTGCTTGCTGCCTGTGCTTGCTCTGCTGCCTGTGCTTGCTGCCTGTGCTTGCTGTGCTTTCTGTGCTTGCTGTGCTGCCTGTGCTTGCTGCGTGTGCTTGCTGTGCTTGCTGTGCTGCCTGTGCTTGCTGCCTGTGCTTGCTGTGCTGCCTGTGCTGTGCTACCCGTGCTTGCTGTGCTGCCTGTGCTTGCTGCCTGTGCTTGCTGTGCTGCCTGTGCTTGCTGTGCTGCCTGTTCGTGCTGCCTGTGCTTGCTGTGCTGAGTGTGCTTGCTGCCTGTGCTTGCTGTGCTGCCTGTGCTTGCTGCCTGTGCTTGTCCTTGCTGCCTGTGCTTGCTGTGCTGCCTGTGTTTGCTGTGCTGCCTGTGCTTGCTGCCTGTGCTTGCTGTGCTGCCTGTGCTTGTTGCCTGTGCTTGCTGCGTGTGCTTGCTGTGCTGCCTGTGCATGCTGTGCTTGCTGTGCTGCCTGTGCGTGCTGCCTGTGCTGCCTGTGCTGCCTGTGCTTGCTGCCTGTGCTTGCTGCCTGTGCTTGCTGTGCTGCCTGTGCTTGCTGCCTGTGCTTGCTGCCTGTCCTTGCTGTGCTGCCTGTGCTTGCTGCCTGTGCTTGCTGTGCTGCCTGTGCTTGCTGTTTGTGCTTGCTGTGCTGCCGGTGCTTGCAGTGCTGCCTGTGCTTGCTGCCTGTGCTTGCTGTGCTGCCTGTCCTTGATGCCTCTGCTTGCTGTGCTGCCTGTGCTTGCTGCGCTGCCTGTGCTGTGCTGCGTGTGCTTGCTGTGCTGCCTTTGCTTTCTGCCTGTGCTTGCTGTGCTGCCTGTGCTTGCTGCGCTGCCTGTGCTTGCTGCCTGTGCTTGCTGCCTGTGCTGCCTGTGCTTGCTGTGCTGCCTGTGCTTTCTGTGCTGCCTCTGCTTGCTATGCTGCCTGTGCTTGCTGCCTGTGCTTGCTCTGCTGCCTGTGCTTGCTGCCTGTGCTTGCTGTGCTGCCTGTGCTTGCTATGCTGCCTGTGCTTGCTGCCTGTGCTTGCTGCCTGTGCTTGTTGTGCTTCCTGTGCTGCCTGTGCTGCCTGTGCTTCCTGTGCTGCCTGTGCTTCCTGTGCTGCCTGTGCTTGCTGCCTGTGCTTGCTGTGCTGCCTGTGCTTGCTGCCTGTGCTGTGCTGTCTGTGCTTTCTGTGCTGCCTGTGCTTGCTGCCTGTGCTTGCTGTGCTGCCAGTTAGCGATGCATTTGATTTCGCCCATAACACGCGGTAATTCGACAGTGGCACACGACAGTGCGTTGCTGTGTCACCTGTTTTTGGAGGCGCCGAGAGTCGCGGATCATATGTTTACCTCGGCGGCCGGTGCATTGACCTGCGTCTCAGTAAGAGTAAGCATTGTTAACAAATGCGAGAGTGAATCTCGCCGAAGATCGGAGCAGGCTTTGCCTGTTGGAAAGAGGACGGAGCTTGACCCCTCTGCACTTCCCCCAGAATCGCTAAAACGAAAACATCTCGTCGAGTTATTTTGCGGGTTTCAAACATGCCTGTGCTTGCTGTGCTGCCGGTGCTTGCTGTGCTGCCTGTGCTTGCTGTGCTGCCTGTGCTTGCTGCCTGTGCTTGTTGTGCTGCCTGTGCTTGCTGCCTGTGCTTGCTGTGCTGCCTGTGCCTGCTGCCTGTGCTTGCTGTGCTGCCCGTCCTTGCTGCCTGTGCTGCCTGTGCTTGCTGCCTGTGCTTGCTGTGCTGCCTGTGCTGCCTCTGCTGTGCTGCCTGTGCTTGCTGTGCTGCCTGTGCTTGCTGCCTGTGCTTGCTGCCTGTGCTTGCTGCCTGTGCTTGCTGTGCTGCCTGTGCTTGCTGCCTGTGCTTGCTGTGCTGCCTGTGCTTGCTGCCTGTGCTGCCTGTGCTGCCTGTGCTTGTTGTGCTGCCTGTGCTTGCTGTGCTGCCTGTGCTTGCTGCCTGTGCTGCCTGTGCTTGTTGTGCTGCCTGTGCTGCCTGTGCTTGCTGTGCTGTCTGTGCTGCCTGCGCTGTGCTGTGCTGCCTGTGCTGTGCTGCCTGTGCTTGCTGTGCTGAGTGTGCGTGCTGCCTGTGCTTGCTGTGCTGCCTGTGCTTGCTGCCTGTGCTTGCTGTGCTGCCTGTGCTTGCCGCCTGTGCTTGCTGTGCTGCCTGTGCTTGCTGCCTGTGCTTGCTGTGCTGCCTGTGCTTGCTGTGCTGCCTGTTAGCGATGCATTGGATTTCGTCCATAACACGCGGTAATTCGACAGTGGCACACGACAGTGCGTTGCTGTGTCACCTGATTTTGGAGGCGCCGAGAGTCGCGGATCATATGTTTACCTCGGCGGCCGGTGCATTGACCTGCGTCTCAGTAAGAGTAAGCATTGTTAACAAATGCGAGAGTGAATCTCGCCGAAGATCGGAGCAGGCTTTGCCTGTTGGAAAGAGGACGGAGCTTGACCCCTCTGCACTTCCCCCAGAATCGCTAAAACGAACACATCTCGTCGAGCTATTTTGCGGGTTTCTAACATGCCTTTGCTTGCTGTGCTTGCTGCCTGTGCTTGCTGTGCTGCTTGTGCTTGCTGCCTGTGCTTGCTGCCTGTGCTTGCTGTGCTGCCTGTGCTTGCTGCTGTGCTTGCTGTGCTTGCTGCCTGTGCTTGCTGTGCTGCCTGTGCTTGCTGCCTGTGCTTGCTGCCTGTGCTTGCTGCCTGTGCTTGCTGTGCTGCCTGTGCTTGCTGCCTGTGCTTCTGTGCTTGCTGTGCTGCCTGTGCCTGCTGTGCTGCCTGTGCTTGCTGCCTGTGCTTGCTCTGCTGCCTGTGCTTGCTGTTTGTGCTTGCTGTGCTGCCTGTGCTTGCTGTGCTGAGTGTGCTTGCTGGCCGTGCTTGCTGTGCTGCCTGTGCTTGCTGCCTATGCTTGCTGTGCTGCCTGTCCTTAATGCCTCTGCTTGCTGTGCTGCCTGTGCTTGCTGCGCTGCCTGTGCTGTGCTGCCTGTGCTTGCTGTGCTGCCTTTGCTTTCTGCCTGTGCTTGCTGTGCTGCCTGTGCTTTCTGCGCTGCCTGTGCTTGCTGCCTGTGCTTGCTGCCTGTGCTGCCTGTGCTTGCTGTGCTGCCTGTGCTTTCTGTGCTGCCTCTGCTTGCTATGCTGCCTGTGCTTGGTGCCTGTGCTTGCTCTGCTGCCTGTGCTTGCTGCCTGTGCTTGCTGTGCTGCCTGTGCTTGCTATGCTGCCTGTGCTTGCTATGCTGCCTGTGCTTGCTGCCTGTGCTTGCTCTGCTGCCTGTGCTTGCTGCCTGTGCTTGCTGTGCTGCCTGTGCTGCCTGTGCTTGCTGCCTGTGCTTGCTGTGCCGCCTGTGCTTGTTGTGCTGCATGTGCTTGCTGTGCTGCCTGTGCTTGCTGTGCTGCCTGTGCTGCCTGTGCTTGCTGCCTGAGCTTGCTGTGCTGCCTGTGCTGTGCTGTCTGTGCTTTCTGTGCTGCCTGTGCTTGCTGCCTGTGCTTGCTGTGCTGCCAGTTAGCGATGCATTTGATTTCGCCCATAACACGCGGTAATTCGACAGTGGCACACGACAGTGCGTTGCTGTGTCACCTGTTTTTGGAGGCGCCGAGAGGCGCGGATCATATGTTTACCTCGGCGGCCGGTGCATTGACCTGCGTCTCAGTAAGAGTAAGCATTGTTAACAAATGCGAGAGTGAATCTCGCCGAAGATCGGAGCAGGCTTTGCCTGTTGGAAAGAGGACGGAGTTTGACCCCTCTGCACTTCCCCCAGAATCGCTAAAACGAACACATCTCGTCGAGCTATTTCGCGGGTTTCAAACATGCCTGTGCTTGCTGTGCTGCCTGTGCTTGCTGCCTGTGCTTGCTGCCTGTGCTTGTTGTGCTGCCTGTGCTTGCTGTGCTGCCTGTGCCTGCTGCCTGTGCTTGCTCCCCGCAGGGGGGTCCCTGTGGTGGGGACCTTTGGGGCTTAGCGTACCCACGTACCCGACAGACGCTCTGACTGCTCAATCGGTTTGCTCGGGCCGTGCAGTCACTCCACCGGAGGATAATCGGTAGACGGGGTTGAGGTGGGCCCGCCGGCGGTGGATGGTGTAACGTGTGGGAACGTCCCACCTGCGTTGCACTTTGCCACCGTCGGTCCCCCCAACATTGGGACGGCACCCTTAGGGGTTGCAATCGTCGTGGCAGTGGTGATAGCCAAATTTACGCTGGCGAGGGTGTGAAAACCCGGTGTGGGAGTTGCACTCAATCAGCTCGCCCTACCAAGAATTGGCAGAGTCTTGGGAGAGGTTTAGAAAGGCCTCGCTTCCACCAGTAAGATTCGGTGCCGGCAACCCGATAGACTGGGAGCAGTTTTATTGCGCGCTGATTGGACGTATTCCAAATCCGTGCTTCGTCTACGTTTGCGTTGCGCACTCGTAGCAGGGGGCCGTGTGGTTAGAGGCGTCATGCCAGTTGCTGCACGTTAAACAACACGACTTATGCCTGTGCTTGCTGTGCTGTCCGTCCTTGCTGCCTGTGCTGCCTGTGCTTGCTGCCTGTGCTTGCTGTGCTGCCTGTGCTGCCTCTGCTGTGCTGCCTGTGCTTGCTGTGCTGCCTGTGCTTGCTGCCTGTGCTTGCTGTGCTGCCTGTGCTTGCTGCCTGTGCTTGCTGTGCTGCCTGTGCTACCTGCCTGTGCTTGCTGTGCTGCCTGTGCTTGCTGCCTGTGCTTGCTGCCTGTGCTTGCTGTGCTGCCTGTGCTTGCTGCCTGTACTTTCTGTGCTGCCTCTGCTTGCTATGCTGCCTGTGCGTGCTGCCTGTGCTGCCTGTGCTGCCTGTGCTTGCTGTGCTGCCTGTGCTGCCTGTGCTTGCTGCCTGTGCTTGCTGTGCTGCCTGTGCTTGCTGCCTGTGCTTGCTGTGCTGCCTGTGCTTGCTGCCTGTGCTTTCTGTGCTTGCTGTGCTGCCTGTGCCTGCTGTGCTGCCTGTGCTTGCTGTTCTTGCTATGCTGCCTGTGCAAGCTGCCTGTGCTTACTGTGCTGCCTGTGCTTGCTGTGCTGCCTGTGCTTGCTGCCTGTGCTTGCTGCCTGTGCTTTCTGTGCTTGCTGTGCTGCCTGTGCCTGCTGTGCTGCCTGTGCTTGCTGTGCTTGCTATGCTGCCTGTGCAAGCTGCCTGTGCTTACTGTGCTGCCTGTGCTTGCTGTGCTGCCTGTGCTTGTTGCCTGTGCTTGCTGCGTGTGCTTGCTGTGCTGCCTGTGCTTGCTTTGCTTGCTGTGCTGCCTGTGCTTGCTGCCTGTGCTGCCTGTGCTGCCTGTGCTTGCTGTCTGTGCTGCCTGTGCTTCCTGTGCTTGCTGCCTGTGCTTGCTGTCTGTGCTTGCTGTGCTTGCTATGCTGCCTGTGCAAGCTGCCTGTGCCTGCTGTGCTGTCTGTGCTACCTGCCTGTGCTTGCTGTGCTGCCTGTGCTTGCTGTGCTTGCTATGCTGCCTGTGCAAGCTGCCTGTGCTTACTGTGCTGCCTGTGCTTGCTGTGCTGCCTGTGCTTGTTGCCTGTGCTTGCTGCGTGTGCTTGCTGTGCTGCCTGTGCTTGCTTTGCTTGCTGTGCTGCCTGTGCTTGCTGCCTGTGCTGCCTGTGCTGCCTGTGCTTGCTGTCTGTGCTGCCTGTGCTGCCTGTGCTTGCTGCCTGTGCTTGCTGTCTGTGCTTGCTGTGCTTGCTATGCTGCCTGTGCAAGCTGCCTGTGCCTGCTGTGCTGTCTGTGCTACCTGCCTGTGCTTGCTGTGCTGCCTGTGCTTGCTGCCTGTGCTTGCTGTGCTGCCTGTGCTTGCTGCCTGTACTTTCTGTGCTGCCTCTGCTTGCTATGCTGCCTGTGCTTGCTGCCTGTGCTGCCTGTGCTGCCTGTGCTGCCTGTGCTTGCTGTGCTGCCTGTGCTGCCTGTGCTTGCTGCCTGTGCTTGCTGCCTGCCTGTGCTTGCTGCCTGTGCTTGCTGTGCTGCCTGTGCTTGCTGCCTGTGCTTGCTGTGCTTGCTATGCTGCCTGTGCAAGCTGCCTGTGCTTACTGTGCTGCCTGTGCTTGCTGTGCTGCATGTGCTTGCTGTGCTGCATGTGCTTGCTATGCTGCCTGTGCAAGCTGCCTGTGCCTGCTGTGCTGTCTGTGCTATCTGCCTGTGCTTGCTGTGCTGCCTGTGCTTGCTGCCTGTGCTTGCTGTCTGTGCTTGCTGTGCTGCCTGTGCTTGCTGCCTGTGCTTGCTGTGCTGCCTGTACTTGCTGTGCTGCCTGTGCTTGCTGCCTGTGCTTGTCCTTGCTGCCTGTGCTTGCTGTGCTGCCTGTGCCTGCTGTGCTGCCTGTGCTTGCTGCCTGTGCTTAGTGTGCTGCCTGTCCTTGATGCCTCTGCTTGCTGTGCTGCCTGTGCTTGCTGCGCTGCCTGTGCTGTGCTGCCTGTGCCTGCTGTGCTGCCTGTGCTTGCTGTGCTTGCTATGCTGCCTGTGCAAGCTGCCTGTGGTTACTGTGCTGCCTGTGCTTGCTGTGCTGCCTGTGCTTGCTGCCTGTGCTACCTGTGCTTGCTGTGCTGCCTGTGCTGCCTGTGCTTGCTGCCTGTGCTTGCTGTGCTGCCTGTGCTTGCTGCCTGTACTTTCTGTGCTGCCTCTGCTTGCTATGCTGCCTGTGCTTGCTGTGCTGCCTGTGCTGCCTGTGCTGCCTGTGCTTGCTGACTGCCTGTGCTTGCTGCCTGTGCTTGCTGTGCTGCCTGTGCTTGCTGCCTGTGCTTGCTGTGCTTGCTATGCTGCCTGTGCAAGCTGCCTGTGTTTACTGTGCTTGCTGTGCTTGCTGCGCTGCCTGTGCTTGCTGTGCTGCCTGTGCTTGCTGTCTGTGCTTGCTGTGCTTGCTATGCTGCCTGTGCTTGCTGTGCTGCCTGTGCTGCCTGTGCTTGCTGCCTGTGCTTGCTGTGCTGCCTGTGCTTGCTGCCTGTGCTTTCTGTGCTTGCTGTGCTGCCTGTGCCTGCTGTGCTGCCTGTGCTTGCTGTGCTTGCTATGCTGCCTGTGCAAGCTGCCTGTGCTTACTGAGCTGCCTGTGCTTGCTGTGCTGCCTGTGCTTGTTGCCTGTGCTTGCTGTGCTGCCTGTGCTTGCTGTGCTTGCTGTGCTGCCTGTGCAAGCTGCCTGTGCCTGCTGTGCTGTCTGTGCTACCTGCCTGTGCTTGCTGTGCTGCCTGTGCTTGCTGCCTGTGCTTGCTGTGCTGCCTGTGCTTGCTGCCTGTACTTTCTGTGCTGCCTCTGCTTGCTATGCTGCCTGTGCTTGCTGCCTGTGCTGCCTGTGCTGCCTGTGCTTGCTGTGCTGCCTGTGCTTGCTGCGCTGCCTGTGCTGTGCTGCCTGTGCTTGCTGTGCTGCCTTTGCTTTCTGCCTGTGCTTGCTGTGCCGCCTGTGCTTGTTGTGGTGCCTGTGCTTGCTGCCTGTGCTTGCTGTGCTGCCTGTGCTTGCTGTCTGTGCTTGCTGTGCTGCCTGTGCTTGCTGTGCTGCCTGTGCTTGCTGTGCTGCCTGTGCTTGCTGCCTGTGCTTGCTATGCTGCCTGTGCCTGCTGTGCTGCCTGCGCTTGCTGCCTGTGCTTGCTGTGCTGCCTGTGCTTGCTGTGCTTGTTATGCTGCCTGTGCAAGCTGCCTGTGCTTACTGTGCTGCCTGTGCTTGTTGCCTGTGCTTGCTGCGTGTGCTTGCTGTGCTGCCTCTGCTTGCTATGCTGCCTGTGCTTGCTGCCTGTGCTTGCTGCCTGTGCTTGCTGCCTGTGCTTGCTGTGCTGCCTGTGCTTGCTGCCTGTGCTTCTGTGCTTGCTGTGCTGCCTGTGCCTGCTGTGCTGCCTGTGCTTGCTGCCTGTGCTTGCTGTGCTGCTTGTGCTTGCTGCCTGTGCTTGCTGTGCTGCCTGTGCTTGCTGCCTGTGCTTGCTGTGCTGCCTGTGCTTGCTGCTGTGCTTGCTGTGCTTGCTGCCTGTGCTTGCTGTGCTGCCTGTGCTTGCTGCCTGTGCTTGCTGCCTGTGCTTGCTGCCTGTGCTTGCTGTGCTGCCTGTGCTTGCTGCCTGTGCTTCTGTGCTTGCTGTGCTGCCTGTGCCTGCTGTGCTGCCTGTGCTTGCTGCCTGTGCTTGCTCTGCTGCCTGTGCTTGCTGTTTGTGCTTGCTGTGCTGCCTGTGCTTGCTGTGCTGAGTGTGCTTGCTGGCCGTGCTTGCTGTGCTGCCTGTGCTTGCTGCCTATGCTTGCTGTGCTGCCTGTCCTTAATGCCTCTGCTTGCTGTGCTGCCTGTGCTTGCTGCGCTGCCTGTGCTGTGCTGCCTGTGCTTGCTGTGCTGCCTTTGCTTTCTGCCTGTGCTTGCTGTGCTGCCTGTGCTTTCTGCGCTGCCTGTGCTTGCTGCCTGTGCTTGCTGCCTGTGCTGCCTGTGCTTGCTGCCTGTGCTGCCTGTGCTTGCTGTGCTGCCTGTGCTTTCTGTGCTGCCTCTGCTTGCTATGCTGCCTGTGCTTGGTGCCTGTGCTTGCTCTGCTGCCTGTGCTTGCTGCCTGTGCTTGCTGTGCTGCCTGTGCTTGCTATGCTGCCTGTGCTTGCTATGCTGCCTGTGCTTGCTGCCTGTGCTTGCTCTGCTGCCTGTGCTTGCTGCCTGTGCTTGCTGTGCTGCCTGTGCTGCCTGTGCTTGCTGCCTGTGCTTGCTGTGCCGCCTGTGCTTGTTGTGCTGCATGTGCTTGCTGTGCTGCCTGTGCTTGCTGTGCTGCCTGTGCTGCCTGTGCTTGCTGCCTGAGCTTGCTGTGCTGCCTGTGCTGTGCTGTCTTTGCTTTCTGTGCTGCCTGTGCTTGCTGCCTGTGCTTGCTGTGCTGCCAGTTAGCGATGCATTTGATTTCGCCCATAACACGCGGTAATTCGACAGTGGCACACGACAGTGCGTTGCTGTGTCACCTGTTTTTGGAGGCGCCGAGAGGCGCGGATCATATGTTTACCTCGGCGGCCGGTGCATTGACCTGCGTCTCAGTAAGAGTAAGCATTGTTAACAAATGCGAGAGTGAATCTCGCCGAAGATCGGAGCAGGCTTTGCCTGTTGGAAAGAGGACGGAGTTTGACCCCTCTGCACTTCCCCCAGAATCGCTAAAACGAACACATCTCGTCGAGCTATTTCGCGGGTTTCAAACATGCCTGTGCTTGCTGTGCTGCCTGTGCTTGCTGCCTGTGCTTGCTGCCTGTGCTTGTTGTGCTGCCTGTGCTTGCTGTGCTGCCTGTGCCTGCTGCCTGTGCTTGCTCCCCGCAGGGGGGTCCCTGTGGTGGGGACCTTTGGGGCTTAGCGTACCCACGTACCCGACAGACGCTCTGACTGCTCAATCGGTTTGCTCGGGCCGTGCAGTCCCTCCACCGGAGGATAATCGGTAGACGGGGTTGAGGTGGGCCCGCCGGCGGTGGATGGTGTAACGTGTGGGAACGTCCCACCTGCGTTGCACTTTGCCACCGTCGGTCCCCCCAACATTGGGACGGCACCCTTAGGGGTTGCAATCGTCGTGGCAGTGGTGATAGCCAAATTTACGCTGGCGAGGGTGTGAAAACCCGGTGTGGGAGTTGCACTCAATCAGCTCGCCCTACCAAGAATTGGCAGAGTCTTGGGAGAGGTTTAGAAAGGCCTCGCTTCCACCAGTAAGATTCGGTGCCGGCAACCCGATAGACTGGGAGCAGTTTTATTGCGCGCTGATTGGACGTATTCCAAATCCGTGCTTCGTCTACGTTTGCGTTGCGCACTCGTAGCAGGGGGCCGTGTGGTTAGAGGCGTCATGCCAGTTGCTGCACGTTAAACAACACGACTTATGCCTGTGCTTGCTGTGCTGTCCGTCCTTGCTGCCTGTGCTGCCTGTGCTTGCTGCCTGTGCTTGCTGTGCTGCCTGTGCTGCCTCTGCTGTGCTGCCTGTGCTTGCTGTGCTGCCTGTGCTTGCTGCCTGTGCTTGCTGTGCTGCCTGTGCTTGCTGCCTGTGCTTGCTGTGCTGCCTGTGCTACCTGCCTGTGCTTGCTGTGCTGCCTGTGCTTGCTGCCTGTGCTTGCTGCCTGTGCTTGCTGTGCTGCCTGTGCTTGCTGCCTGTACTTTCTGTGCTGCCTCTGCTTGCTATGCTGCCTGTGCGTGCTGCCTGTGCTGCCTGTGCTGCCTGTGCTTGCTGTGCTGCCTGTGCTGCCTGTGCTTGCTGCCTGTGCTTGCTGTGCTGCCTGTGCTTGCTGCCTGTGCTTGCTGTGCTGCCTGTGCTTGCTGCCTGTGCTTTCTGTGCTTGCTGTGCTGCCTGTGCCTGCTGTGCTGCCTGTGCTTGCTGTTCTTGCTATGCTGCCTGTGCAAGCTGCCTGTGCTTACTGTGCTGCCTGTGCTTGCTGTGCTGCCTGTGCTTGCTGCCTGTGCTTGCTGCCTGTGCTTTCTGTGCTTGCTGTGCTGCCTGTGCCTGCTGTGCTGCCTGTGCTTGCTGTGCTTGCTATGCTGCCTGTGCAAGCTGCCTGTGCTTACTGTGCTGCCTGTGCTTGCTGTGCTGCCTGTGCTTGTTGCCTGTGCTTGCTGCGTGTGCTTGCTGTGCTGCCTGTGCTTGCTTTGCTTGCTGTGCTGCCTGTGCTTGCTGCCTGTGCTGCCTGTGCTGCCTGTGCTTGCTGTCTGTGCTGCCTGTGCTTCCTGTGCTTGCTGCCTGTGCTTGCTGTCTGTGCTTGCTGTGCTTGCTATGCTGCCTGTGCAAGCTGCCTGTGCCTGCTGTGCTGTCTGTGCTACCTGCCTGTGCTTGCTGTGCTGCCTGTGCTTGCTGTGCTTGCTATGCTGCCTGTGCAAGCTGCCTGTGCTTACTGTGCTGCCTGTGCTTGCTGTGCTGCCTGTGCTTGTTGCCTGTGCTTGCTGCGTGTGCTTGCTGTGCTGCCTGTGCTTGCTTTGCTTGCTGTGCTGCCTGTGCTTGCTGCCTGTGCTGCCTGTGCTGCCTGTGCTTGCTGTCTGTGCTGCCTGTGCTGCCTGTGCTTGCTGCCTGTGCTTGCTGTCTGTGCTTGCTGTGCTTGCTATGCTGCCTGTGCAAGCTGCCTGTGCCTGCTGTGCTGTCTGTGCTACCTGCCTGTGCTTGCTGTGCTGCCTGTGCTTGCTGCCTGTGCTTGCTGTGCTGCCTGCGCTTGCTGTGCTGCCTGTGGTTGCTGCCTGTGCTTGCTGTGCTGCCTGTGCTTGCTGCCTGTACTTGCTGTGCTGCCTGTGCTTGCTGCCAGTGCTTGCTGTGCTGTCTGTGCTTGCTGCCTGTGCTTGCTGTGCTGCCTGTGCTTGCTGCGCTGCCTGTGCTTGCTGCCTGTGCTTGCTGCCTGTGCTTGCTGCCTGTGTTTGCTGCCTGTGCTTGTCCTTGCTGCCTGTGCTTGCTGTGCTGCCTGAGCTGCCTGTGCTTGCTGCCTGTGCTTGCTGTGCTGCCTGTGCTTGCTGCCTGTACTTGCTGTGCTGCCTGTGCTTGCTGTGCTGCCTGTGCTTGCTGTGCTGCCTGTTCTTTCTGCGCTGCCTGTGCTTGCTGCCTGTGCTTGCTGTGCTGCCTGTGCTTGCTGTGCTTGCTATGCTGCCTGTGCAAGCTGCCTGTGCTTACTGTGCTGCCTGTGCTTGCTGCGTGTGCTTGCTGTGCTGCCACTGCTTGCTATGCTGCCTGTGCTTGCTGTGCTTGCTGTGCTGCCTGTGCTTGCTGCCTGTGCTGCCTGTGCTGCCTGTGCTTGCTATGCTGCCTGTGTTTGCTGCCTGTGCTTGCTCTGCTGCCTGTGCTTGCTGCCTGTGCTTGCTGTGCTGCCTGTGCTGCCTGTGTTTGCTGCCTGTGCTTGCTGTGCCGCCTGTGCTTGTTGTGCTTCCTGTGCTGCCTGTGCTGCCTGTGCTTCCTGTGCTGCCTGTGCTTGCTGCCTGTGCTTGCTGTGCTGCCTGTGCTTGCTGCCTGTGCTTGCTGTCTGTGCTTGCTGTGCTTGCTATGCTGCCTGTGCAAGCTGCCTGTGCCTGCTGTGCTGTCTGTGCTATCTGCCTGTGCTTGCTGTGCTGCCTGTGCTTGCTGCCTGTGCTTGCTGTCTGTGCTTGCTGTGCTGCCTGTGCTTGCTGCCTGTGTTTGCTGTGCTGCCTGTGCTTGCTGTGCTGCCTGTGCTTGCTGCCTGTGCTGCCTGTGCTGCCTGTGCTGCCTGTGCTTGCTGCCTGTGCTTGCTGTGCTGCCTGTGCTGTGCTGTCTGTGCTTTCTGTGCTGCCTGTGCTTGCTGCCTGTGCTTGCTGTGCTGCCAGTTAGCGATGCATTTGATTTCGCCCATAACACGCGGTAATTCGACAGTGGCACACGACAGTGCGTTGCTGTGTCACCTGGTTTTGGAGGCGCCGAGAGTCGCGGATCATATGTTTACCTCGGCGGCCGGTGCATTGACCTGCGTCTCAGTAAGAGTAAGCATTGTTAACAAATGCGAGAGTGAATCTCGCCGAAGATCGGAGCAGGCTTTGCCTGTTGGAAAGAGGACGGAGCTTGACCCCTCTGCACTTCCCCCAGAATCGCTAAAACGAACACATCTCGTCGAGCTATTTTGCGGGTTTCAAACATGCCTGTGCTTGCTGTGCTTGCTGTGCTGCCTGTGCTTGCTGCCTGTGCTTGTTGTGCTGCCTCTGCTGTGCTGCCTGTGCTTGCTATGCTGCCTGTGCTTGCTGCCTGTGCTTGCTGTGCTGCCTGTGCTTGCTGCCTGTGCTTGCTGTGCTGCCTGTGCTTGCTGTGCTGCCTGTTAGCGATGCATTTGAGTTCGCCCATAACACGCGGTAATACGACAGTGGCACACGACAGTGCGTTGCTGTGTCACCTGTTTTTGGAGGCGCCGAGAGTCGCGGATCATATGTTTACCTCGGCGGCCGGTGCATTGACCTGCGTCTCAGTAAGAGTATGCATTGTTAACAAATGCGAGAGTGAATCTCGCCGAAGATCGGAGCAGGCTTTGCCTGTTGGAAAGAGGACGGAGCTTGACCCCTCTGCACTTCCCCCAGAATCGCTAAAACGAACACATCTCGTCGAGCTATTTTGCGGGTTTCAAACATGCCTGAGCTTGCTGTGCTGCCTGTGCTTGCTGTGCTGCCTGCGCTTGCTGTGCTGCCTGTGGTTGCTGCCTGTGCTTGCTGTGCTGCCTGTGCTTGCTGCCTGTACTTGCTGTGCTGCCTGTGCTTGCTGCCAGTGCTTGCTGTGCTGTCTGTGCTTGCTGCCTGTGCTTGCTGTGCTGCCTGTGCTTGCTGCGCTGCCTGTGCTTGCTGCCTGTGCTTGCTGCCTGTGCTTGCTGCCTGTGTTTGCTGCCTGTGCTTGTCCTTGCTGCCTGTGCTTGCTGTGCTGCCTGAGCTGCCTGTGCTTGCTGCCTGTGCTTGCTGTGCTGCCTGTGCTTGCTGCCTGTACTTGCTGTGCTGCCTGTGCTTGCTGTGCTGCCTGTGCTTGCTGTGCTGCCTGTTCTTTCTGCGCTGCCTGTGCTTGCTGCCTGTGCTTGCTGTGCTGCCTGTGCTTGCTGTGCTGCCTGTGCTTGCTGCCTGTGCTTGCTGCCTGTGCTTGCTGTGCATGCTGTGCTGCCTGTGCTTGCTGTGCTGAGTGTGCTTGCTGTTTGTGCTTGCTGTGCTGCCTGTGCTTGCTGCCTGTGCTTGCTGTGCGGCCTGTGCTTGCTGCGCTGAGTGTGCTTGCTGCCTGTGCTGCCTGTGCTTGCTGCCTGTGCTTGCTGTGCTGCCTGTGCTCTGCTGCCTGTGCCTGATGTGCTGCCTGTGCTTGCTGCCTGTGCTTGCTGTGCTGGCTGTGCTTGCTGCGTGTGCTTGCTGTGCTTGCTGTGCTGTCTGTGCTTGCTGCCTGTGCTTGCTCTGCTGCCTGTGCTTGCTGCCTGTGCTTGCTGTGCTTTCTGTGCTTGCTGTGCTGCCTGTGCTTGCTGCGTGTGCTTGCTGTGCTTGCTGTGCTGCCTGTGCTTGCTGCCTGTGCTTGCTGTGCTGCCTGTGCTGTGCTACCCGTGCTTGCTGTGCTGCCTGTGCTTGCTGCCTGTGCTTGCTGTGCTGCCTGTGCTTGCTGTGCTGCCTGTTCGTGCTGCCTGTGCTTGCTGTGCTGAGTGTGCTTGCTGCCTGTGCTTGCTGTGCTGCCTGTGCTTGCTGCCTGTGCTTGTCCTTGCTGCCTGTGCTTGCTGTGCTGCCTGTGTTTGCTGTGCTGCCTGTGCTTGCTGCGTGTGCTTGCTGTGCTGCCTGTGCATGCTGTGCTTGCTGTGCTGCCTGTGCGTGCTGCCTGTGCTGCCTGTGCTGCCTGTGCTTGCTGCCTGTGCTTGCTGCCTGTGCTTGCTGTGCTGCCTGTGCTTGCTGCCTGTGCTTGCTGCCTGTCCTTGCTGTGCTGCCTGTGCTTGCTGCCTGTGCTTGCTGTGCTGCCTGTGCTTGCTGTTTGTGCTTGCTGTGCTGCCCGTGCTTGCAGTGCTGCCTGTGCTTGCTGCCTGTGCTTGCTGTGCTGCCTGTCCTTGATGCCTCTGCTTGCTGTGCTGCCTGTGCTTGCTGCGCTGCCTGTGCTGTGCTGCGTGTGCTTGCTGTGCTGCCTTTGCTTTCTGCCTGTGCTTGCTGTGCTGCCTGTGCTTGCTGCGCTGCCTGTGCTTGCTGCCTGTGCTTGCTGCCTGTGCTGCCTGTGCTTGCTGTGCTGCCTGTGCTTTCTGTGCTGCCTCTGCTTGCTATGCTGCCTGTGCTTGCTGCCTGTGCTTGCTCTGCTGCCTGTGCTTGCTGCCTGTGCTTGCTGTGCTGCCTGTGCTTGCTATGCTGCCTGTGCTTGCTGCCTGTGCTTGCTCTGCTGCCTGTGCTTGCTGCCTGTGCTTGCTTTGCTGCCTGTGCTGCCTGTGCTTGCTGCCTGTGCTTGCTGTGCCGCCTGTGCTTGTTGTGCTTCCTGTGCTGCCTGTGCTGCCTGTGCTTCCTGTGCTGCCTGTGCTTCCTGTGCTGCCTGTGCTTGCTGTGCTGCCTGCGCTTGCTGTGCTGCCTGTGCTTGCTGCCTGTGCTTGCTGTCTGTGCTTGCTGTCTGTGCTTGCTGTGCTTGCTATGCTGCCTGTGCAAGCTGCCTGTGCCTGCTGTGCTGTCTGTGCTATCTGCCTGTGCTTGCTGTGCTGCCTGTGCTTGCTGCCTGTGCTTGCTGTCTGTGCTTGCTGTGCTGCCTGTGCTTGCTGCCTGTGCTTGCTGTGCTGCCTGTGCTTGCTGTGCTGCCTGTGCTTGCTGCCTGTGCTGCCTGTGCTGCCTGTGCTGCCTGTGCTTGCTGCCTGTGCTTGCTGTGCTGCCTGTGCTGTGCTGTCTGTGCTTTCTGTGCTGCCTGTGCTTGCTGCCTGTGCTTGCTGTGCTGCCAGTTAGCGATGCATTTGATTTCGCCCATAACACGCGGTAATTCGACAGTGGCACACGACAGTGCGTTGCTGTGTCACCTGTTTTTGGAGGCGCCGAGAGTCGCGGATCATATGTTTACCTCGGCGGCCGGTGCATTGACCTGCGTCTCAGTAAGAGTAAGCATTGTTAACAAATGCGAGAGTGAATCTCGCCGAAGATCGGAGCAGGCTTTGCCTGTTGGAAAGAGGACGGAGCTTGACCCCTCTGCACTTCCCCCAGAATCGCTAAAACGAACACATCTCGTCGAGTTATTTTGCGGGTTTCAAACATGCCTGTGCTTGCTGTGCTGCCTGTGCTTGCTGTGCTGCCTGTGCTTGCTGTGCTGGCTGTGCTTGCTGCCTGTGCTTTTTGTGCTGCCTGTGCTTGCTGCCTGTGCTTGCTGTGCTGCCTGTGCCTGCTGCCTGTGCTTGCTGTGCTGCCCGTCCTTGCTGCCTGTGCTGCCTGTGCTTGCTGCCTTTGCTTGCTGTGCTGCCTGTGCTGCCTCTGCTGTGCTGCCTGTGCTTGCTGTGCTGCCTGTGCTTGCTGCCTGTGCTTGCTGCCTGTGCTTGCTGCCTGTGCTTGCTGTGCTGCCTGTGCTTGCTGCCTGTGCTTGCTGTGCTGCCTGTGCTTGCTGCCTGTGCTGCCTGTGCTTGTTGTGCCGCCTGTGCTTGCTGTGCTGCCTGTGCTTGCTGCCTGTGCTGCCTGTGCTTGTTGTGCTGCCTGTGCTGCCTGTGCTTGCTGTGCTGCCTGTGCTGCCTGCGCTGTGCTGTGCTGCCTGTGCTGTGCTGCCTGTGCTTGCTGTGCTGAGTGTGCGTGCTGCCTGTGCTTGCTGTGCTGCCTGTGCTTGCTGCCTGTGCTTGCTGTGCTGCCTGTGCTTGCCGCCTGTGCTTGCTGTGCTGCCTGTGCTTGCTGCCCGTGCTTGCAGTGCTGCCTGTGCTTGCTGTGCTGCCTGTCCTTGATGCCTCTGCTTGCTGTGCTGCCTGTGCTTGCTGCGCTGCCTGTGCTGTGCTGCGTGTGCTTGCTGTGCTGCCTTTGCTTTCTGCCTGTGCTTGCTGTGCTGCCTGTGCTTGCTGCGCTGCCTGTGCTTGCTGCCTGTGCTTGCTGCCTGTGCTGCCTGTGCTTGCTGTGCTGCCTGTGCTTGCTGCGCTGCCTGTGCTTGCTGCCTGTGCTTGCTGCCTGTGCTGCCTGTGCTTGCTGTGCTGCCTGTGCTTTCTGTGCTGCCTCTGCTTGCTATGCTGCCTGTGCTTGCTGCCTGTGCTTGCTCTGCTGCCTGTGCTTGCTGCCTGTGCTTGCTGTGCTGCCTGTGCTTGCTATGCTGCCTGTGCTTGCTGCCTGTGCTTGCTCTGCTGCCTGTGCTTGCTGCCTGTGCTTGCTTTGCTGCCTGTGCTGCCTGTGCTTGCTGCCTGTGCTTGCTGTGCCGCCTGTGCTTGTTGTGCTTCCTGTGCTGCCTGTGCTGCCTGTGCTTCCTGTGCTGCCTGTGCTTGCTGCCTGTGCTTGCTGTGCTGCCTGTGCTTGCTGCCTGTGCTTGCTGTCTGTGCTTGCTGTCTGTGCTTGCTGTGCTTGCTATGCTGCCTGTGCAAGCTGCCTGTGCCTGCTGTGCTGTCTGTGCTATCTGCCTGTGCTTGCTGTGCTGCCTGTGCTTGCTGCCTGTGCTTGCTGTCTGTGCTTGCTGTGCTGCCTGTGCTTGCTGCCTGTGCTTGCTGTGCTGCCTGTGCTTGCTGCCTGTGCTGCCTGTGCTGCCTGTGCTGCCTGTGCTTGCTGCCTGTGCTTGCTGTGCTGCCTGTGCTGTGCTGTCTGTGCTTTCTGTGCTGCCTGTGCTTGCTGCCTGTGCTTGCTGTGCTGCCAGTTAGCGATGCATTTGATTTCGCCCATAACACGCGGTAATTCGACAGTGGCACACGACAGTGCGTTGCTGTGTCACCTGCTTTTGGAGGCGCCGAGAGTCGCGGATCATATGTTTACCTCGGCGGCCGGTGCATTGACCTGCGTCTCAGTAAGAGTAAGCATTGTTAACAAATGCGAGAGTGAATCTCGCCGAAGATCGGAGCAGGCTTTGCCTGTTGGAAAGAGGACGGAGCTTGACCCCTCTGCACTTCCCCCAGAATCGCTAAAACGAACACATCTCGTCGAGTTATTTTGCGGGTTTCAAACATGCCTGTGCTTGCTGTGCTGCCTGTGCTTGCTGTGCTGCCTGTGCTTGCTGTGCTGCCTGTGCTTGCTGCCTGTGCTTGTTGTGCTGCCTGTGCTTGCTGCCTGTGCTTGCTGTGCTGCCTGTGCCTGCTGCCTGTGCTTGCTGTGCTGCCCGTCCTTGCTGCCTGTGCTGCCTGTGCTTGCTGCCTGTGCTTGCTGTGCTGCCTGTGCTGCCTCTGCTGTGCTGCCTGTGCTTGCTGTGCTGCCTGTGCTTGCTGCCTGTGCTTGCTGCCTGTGCTTGCTGCCTGTGCTTGCTGTGCTGCCTGTGCTTGCTGCCTGTGCTGCCTGTGCTTGTTGTGCCGCCTGTGCTTGCTGTGCTGCCTGTGCTTGCTGCCTGTGCTGCCTGTGCTTGTTGTGCTGCCTGTGCTGCCTGTGCTTGCTGTGCTGCCTGTGCTGCCTGCGCTGTGCTGTGCTGCCTGTGCTGTGCTGCCTGTGCTTGCTGTGCTGAGTGTGCGTGCTGCCTGTGCTTGCTGTGCTGCCTGTGCTTGCTGCCTGTGCTTGCTGTGCTGCCTGTGCTTGCCGCCTGTGCTTGCTGTGCTGCCTGTGCTTGCTGCCCGTGCTTGCAGTGCTGCCTGTGCTTGCTGTGCTGCCTGTCCTTGATGCCTCTGCTTGCTGTGCTGCCTGTGCTTGCTGCGCTGCCTGTGCTGTGCTGCGTGTGCTTGCTGTGCTGCCTTTGCTTTCTGCCTGTGCTTGCTGTGCTGCCTGTGCTTGCTGCGCTGCCTGTGCTTGCTGCCTGTGCTTGCTGCCTGTGCTGCCTGTGCTTGCTGTGCTGCCTGTGCTTTCTGTGCTGCCTCTGCTTGCTATGCTGCCTGTGCTTGCTGCCTGTGCTGCCTGTGCTTGCTGTGCTGCCTGTGCTTTCTGTGCTGCCTCTGCTTGCTATGCTGCCTGTGCTTGCTGCCTGTGCTTGCTCTGCTGCCTGTGCTTGCTGCCTGTGCTTGCTGTGCTGCCTGTGCTTGCTATGCTGCCTGTGCTTGCTGCCTGTGCTTGCTCTGCTGCCTGTGCTTGCTGCCTGTGCTTGCTGTGCTGCCTGTGCTGCCTGTGCTTGCTGCCTGTGCTTGCTGTGCCGCCTGTGCTTGTTGTGCTTCCTGTGCTGCCTGTGCTGCCTGTGCTTCCTGTGCTGCCTGTGCTTCCTGTGCTGCCTGTGCTTGCTGCCTGTGCTTGCTGTGCTGCCTGTGCTTGCTGCCTGTGCTTGCTGTCTGTGCTTGCTGTGCTTGCTATGCTGCCTGTGCAAGCTGCCTGTGCCTGCTGTGCTGTCTGTGCTATCTGCCTGTGCTTGCTGTGCTGCCTGTGCTTGCTGCCTGTGCTTGCTGTCTGTGCTTGCTGTGCTGCCTGTGCTTGCTGCCTGTGCTTGCTGTGCTGCCTGTGCTTGCTGTGCTGCCTGTGCTTGCTGCCTGTGCTGCCTGTGCTGCCTGTGCTTGCTTACCTGTGCTTGCTGTGCTGCCTGTGCTGTGCTGTCTGTGCTTTCTGTGCTGCCTGTTCTTGCTGCCTGTGCTTGCTGTGCTGCCAGTTAGCGATGCATTTGATTTCGCCCATAACACGCGGTAATTCGACAGTGGCACACGACAGTGCGTTGCTGTGTCACCTGTTTTTGGAGGCGCCGAGAGTCGCGGATCATATGTTTACCTCGGCGGCCGGTGCATTGACCTGCGTCTCAGTAAGAGTAAGCATTGTTAACAAATGCGAGAGTGAATCTCGCCGAAGATCGGAGCAGGCTTTGCCTGTTGGAAAGAGGACGGAGCTTGACCCCTCTGCACTTCCCCCAGAATCGCTAAAACGAACACATCTCGTCGAGCTATTTTGCGGGTTTCAAACATGCCTGAGCTTGCTGTGCTGCCTGTGCTTGCTGTGCTGCCTGTGCTTGCTGTGCTGCCTGTGGTTGCTGCCTGTGCTTGCTGTGCTGCCTGTGCTTGCTGCCTGTACTTGCTGTGCTGCCTGTGCTTGCTGCCAGTGCTTGCTGTGCTGTCTGTGCTTGCTGCCTGTGCTTGCTGTGCTGCCTGTGCTTGCTGCGCTGCCTGTGCTTGCTGCCTGTGCTTGCTGCCTGTGCTTGCTGCCTGTGTTTGCTGCCTGTGCTTGTCCTTGCTGCCTGTGCTTGCTGTGCTGCCTGAGCTGCCTGTGCTTGCTGCCTGTGCTTGCTGCCTGTGCTTGCTGTGCTGCCTGTGCTTGCTGTGCTGCCTGTTCTTTCTGCGCTGCCTGTGCTTGCTGCCTGTGCTTGCTGTGCTGCCTGTGCTTGCTGCCTGTGCTTGCTGTGCTGCCTGTGCTTGCTGCCTGTGCTTGCTGCCTGTGCTTGCTGTGCATGCTGTGCTGCCTGTGCTTGCTGTGCTGAGTGTGCTTGCTGTTTGTGCTTGCTGTGCTGCCTGTGCTTGCTGCCTGTGCTTGCTGTGCGGCCTGTGCTTGCTGCGCTGAGTGTGCTTGCTGCCTGTGCTGCCTGTGCTTGCTGCCTGTGCTTGCTGTGCTGTCTGTGCTCTGCTGCCTGTGCCTGATGTGCTGCCTGTGCTTGCTGCCTGCGCTTGCTGTGCTGGCTGTGCTTGCTGCGTGTGCTTGCTGTGCTGTCTGTGCTTGCTGCCTGTGCTTGCTCTGCTGCCTGTGCTTGCTGCCTGTGCTTGCTGTGCTTTCTGTGCTTGCTGTGCTGCCTGTGCTTGCTGCGTGTGCTTGCTGTGCTTGCTGTGCTGCCTGTGCTTGCTGCCTGTGCTTGCTGTGCTGCCTGTGCTGTGCTACCCGTGCTTGCTGTGCTGCCTGTGCTTGCTGCCTGTGCTTGCTGTGCTGCCTGTGCTTGCTGTGCTGCCTGTTCGTGCTGCCTGTGCTTGCTGTGCTGAGTGTGCTTGCTGCCTGTGCTTGCTGTGCTGCCTGTGCTTGCTGCCTGTGCTTGTCCTTGCTGCCTGTGCTTGCTGTGCTGCCTGTGTTTGCTGTGCTGCCTGTGCTTGCTGCCTGTGCTTGCTGTGCTGCCTGTGCTTGTTGCCTGTGCTTGCTGCGTGTGCTTGCTGTGCTGCCTGTGCATGCTGTGCTTGCTGTGCTGCCTGTGCGTGCTGCCTGTGCTGCCTGTGCTGCCTGTGCTTGCTGCCTGTGCTTGCTGCCTGTGCTTGCTGTGCTGCCTGTGCTTGCTGCCTGTGCTTGCTGCCTGTCCTTGCTGTGCTGCCTGTGCTTGCTGCCTGTGCTTGCTGTGCTGCCTGTGCTTGCTGTTTGTGCTTGCTGTGCTGCCCGTGCTTGCAGTGCTGCCTGTGCTTGCTGCCTGTGCTTGCTGTGCTGCCTGTCCTTGATGCCTCTGCTTGCTGTGCTGCCTGTGCTTGCTGCGCTGCCTGTGCTGTGCTGCGTGTGCTTGCTGTGCTGCCTTTGCTTTCTGCCTGTGCTTGCTGTGCTGCCTGTGCTTGCTGCGCTGCCTGTGCTTGCTGCCTGTGCTTGCTGCCTGTGCTGCCTGTGCTTGCTGTGCTGCCTGTGCTTTCTGTGCTGCCTCTGCTTGCTATGCTGCCTGTGCTTGCTGCCTGTGCTTGCTCTGCTGCCTGTGCTTGCTGCCTGTGCTTGCTGTGCTGCCTGTGCTTGCTATGCTGCCTGTGCTTGCTGCCTGTGCTTGCTCTGCTGCCTGTGCTTGCTGCCTGTGCTTGCTGTGCCGCCTGTGCTTGTTGTGCTTCCTGTGCTGCCTGTGCTGCCTGTGCTTCCTGTGCTGCCTGTGCTTCCTGTGCTGCCTGTGCTTGCTGCCTGTGCTTGCTGTGCTGCCTGTGCTTGCTGCCTGTGCTGTGCTGTCTGTGCTTTCTGTGCTGCCTGTGCTTGCTGCCTGTGCTTGCTGCCTGTGCTTGCTGTGCTGCCTGTGCTTGCTGCCTGTGCTTGCTGCCTGTGCTTGCTGCCTGTGCTTGCTGTGCTGCCTGTGCTTGCTGCCTGTGCTTCTGTGCTTGCTGTGCTGCCTGTGCCTGCTGTGCTGCCTGTGCTTGCTGCCTGTGCTTGCTCTGCTGCCTGTGCTTGCTGTTTGTGCTTGCTGTGCTGCCTGTGCTTGCTGTGCTGAGTGTGCTTGCTGGCCGTGCTTGCTGTGCTGCCTGTGCTTGCTGCCTATGCTTGCTGTGCTGCCTGTCCTTAATGCCTCTGCTTGCTGTGCTGCCTGTGCTTGCTGCGCTGCCTGTGCTGTGCTGCCTGTGCTTGCTGTGCTGCCTTTGCTTTCTGCCTGTGCTTGCTGTGCTGCCTGTGCTTTCTGCGCTGCCTGTGCTTGCTGCCTGTGCTTGCTGCCTGTGCTGCCTGTGCTTGCTGTGCTGCCTGTGCTTTCTGTGCTGCCTCTGCTTGCTATGCTGCCTGTGCTTGGTGCCTGTGCTTGCTCTGCTGCCTGTGCTTGCTGCCTGTGCTTGCTGTGCTGCCTGTGCTTGCTATGCTGCCTGTGCTTGCTATGCTGCCTGTGCTTGCTGCCTGTGCTTGCTCTGCTGCCTGTGCTTGCTGCCTGTGCTTGCTGTGCTGCCTGTGCTGCCTGTGCTTGCTGCCTGTGCTTGCTGTGCCGCCTGTGCTTGTTGTGCTGCATGTGCTTGCTGTGCTGCCTGTGCTTGCTGTGCTGCCTGTGCTGCCTGTGCTTGCTGCCTGAGCTTGCTGTGCTGCCTGTGCTGTGCTGTCTGTGCTTTCTGTGCTGCCTGTGCTTGCTGCCTGTGCTTGCTGTGCTGCCAGTTAGCGATGCATTTGATTTCGCCCATAACACGCGGTAATTCGACAGTGGCACACGACAGTGCGTTGCTGTGTCACCTGTTTTTGGAGGCGCCGAGAGGCGCGGATCATATGTTTACCTCGGCGGCCGGTGCATTGACCTGCGTCTCAGTAAGAGTAAGCATTGTTAACAAATGCGAGAGTGAATCTCGCCGAAGATCGGAGCAGGCTTTGCCTGTTGGAAAGAGGACGGAGTTTGACCCCTCTGCACTTCCCCCAGAATCGCTAAAACGAACACATCTCGTCGAGCTATTTCGCGGGTTTCAAACATGCCTGTGCTTGCTGTGCTGCCTGTGCTTGCTGCCTGTGCTTGCTGCCTGTGCTTGTTGTGCTGCCTGTGCTTGCTGTGCTGCCTGTGCCTGCTGCCTGTGCTTGCTCCCCGCAGGGGGGTCCCTGTGGTGGGGACCTTTGGGGCTTAGCGTACCCACGTACCCGACAGACGCTCTGACTGCTCAATCGGTTTGCTCGGGCCGTGCAGTCACTCCACCGGAGGATAATCGGTAGACGGGGTTGAGGTGGGCCCGCCGGCGGTGGATGGTGTAACGTGTGGGAACGTCCCACCTGCGTTGCACTTTGCCACCGTCGGTCCCCCCAACATTGGGACGGCACCCTTAGGGGTTGCAATCGTCGTGGCAGTGGTGATAGCCAAATTTACGCTGGCGAGGGTGTGAAAACCCGGTGTGGGAGTTGCACTCAATCAGCTCGCCCTACCAAGAATTGGCAGAGTCTTGGGAGAGGTTTAGAAAGGCCTCGCTTCCACCAGTAAGATTCGGTGCCGGCAACCCGATAGACTGGGAGCAGTTTTATTGCGCGCTGATTGGACGTATTCCAAATCCGTGCTTCGTCTACGTTTGCGTTGCGCACTCGTAGCAGGGGGCCGTGTGGTTAGAGGCGTCATGCCAGTTGCTGCACGTTAAACAACACGACTTATGCCTGTGCTTGCTGTGCTGTCCGTCCTTGCTGCCTGTGCTGCCTGTGCTTGCTGCCTGTGCTTGCTGTGCTGCCTGTGCTGCCTCTGCTGTGCTGCCTGTGCTTGCTGTGCTGCCTGTGCTTGCTGCCTGTGCTTGCTGTGCTGCCTGTGCTTGCTGCCTGTGCTTGCTGTGCTGCCTGTGTTTGCTGCCTGTGCTGCCTGTGCTTGTTGTGCTGCCTGTGCTGCCTGTGCTTGCTGTGCTGCCTGTGCTTGCTGCCTGTGCTTGCTGTGCTGCCTGTGCTTGCTGCTGTGCTTGCTGTGCTTGCTGCCTGTGCTTGCTGTGCTGCCTGTGCTTGCTGCCTGTGCTTGCTGCCTGTGCTTGCTGTGCTGCCTGTGCTGCCTGTGCTTGCTGCCTGTGCTTGCTGTGCTGCCTGTGCTTGCTGTGCTGCCTGTGCTTGCTGCCTGTGCTTCTGTGCTTGCTGTGCTGCCTGTGCCTGCTGTGCTGCCTGTGCTTGCTGCCTGTGCTTGCTCTGCTGCCTGTGCTTGCTGTTTGTGCTTGCTGTGCTGCCTGTGCTTGCTGTGCTGAGTGTGCTTGCTGGCCGTGCTTGCTGTGCTGCCTGTGCTTGCTGCCTATGCTTGCTGTGCTGCCTGTCCTTAATGCCTCTGCTTGCTGTGCTGCCTGTGCTTGCTGCGCTGCCTGTGCTGTGCTGCCTGTGCTTGCTGTGCTGCCTTTGCTTTCTGCCTGTGCTTGCTGTGCTGCCTGTGCTTGCTGCGCTGCCTGTGCTTGCTGCCTGTGCTTGCTGCCTGTGCTGCCTGTGCTTGCTGTGCTGCCTGTGCTTTCTGTGCTGCCTCTGCTTGCTATGCTGCCTGTGCTTGGTGCCTGTGCTTGCTCTGCTGCCTGTGCTTGCTGCCTGTGCTTGCTGTGCTGCCTGTGCTTGCTGCCTGTGCTTGCTGTGCTGCCTGTGCTTGCTGCCTGTGCTGCCTGTGCTTGTTGTGCTGCCTGTGCTGCCTGTGCTTGCTGTGCTGCCTGTGCTTGCTGTGCTGCCTGTGCTTGCTGTGCTTGCTATGCTGCCTGTGCAAGCTGCTTGTGCTTACTGTGCTGCCTGTGCTTGCTGCCTGTGCTTGCTGTGCTGCCTGTGCTTGCTGTGCTGCCTGTGCTGCCTGTGCTTGCTGCCTGTGCTTGCTGTGCCGCCTGTGCTTGCTGCCTGTGCTTTCTGTGCTTGCTGTGCTGCCTGTGCCTGCTGTGCTGCCTGCGCTTGCTGCCTGTGCTTGCTGTGCTTGCTATGCTGCCTGTGCAAGCTGCTTGTGCTTACTGTGCTGCCTGTGCTTGCTGTGCTGCCTGTGCTTGTTGCCTGTGCTTGCTGCGTGTGCTTGCTGTGCTGCCTGTGCTTGCTGTGCTGCCTGTGCTTGCTGCCTGTGCTTGCTGTGCTGCCTGTGCTTGCTGTCTGTGCTTGCTGTGCTGCCTGTGCTTGCTGTGCTGAGTGTGCTTGCTGCCCGTGCTTGCTGTGCTGCCTGTGCTTGCTGCCTGTGCTTGCTGTGCTGCCTGTCCTTAATGCCTCTGCTTGCTGTGCTGCCTGTGCTTGCTGCGCTGCCTGTGCTGTGCTGCCTGTGCTTGCTGTGCTGCCTTTGCTTTCTGCCTGTGCTTGCTGTGCTGCCTGTGCTTGCTGCGCTGCCTGTGCTTGCTGCCTGTGCTTGCTCTGCTGCCTGTGCTTGCTGCCTGTGCTTGCTGTGCTGCCTGTGCTTGCTGCCTGTGCTTGCTGTGCTGCCTGTGCTTGCTGCCTGTGCTGCCTGTGCTGCCTGTGCTTGCTGTGCTGCCTGTGCTTGCTGTGCTGCCTGTGCTTGCTGTGCTTGCTATGCTGCCTGTGCAAGCTGCTTGTGCTTACTGTGCTGCCTGTGCTTGCTGCCTGTGCTTGCTGTGCTGCCTGTGCTTGCTGTGCTGCCTGTGCTGCCTGTGCTTGCTGCCTGTGCTTGCTGTGCTGCCTGTGCTTGCTGCCTGTGCTTGCTGCCTGTGCTTGCTGTGCTGCCTGTGTTTGCTGCCTGTGCTGCCTGTGCTTGTTGTGCTGCCTGTGCTGCCTGTGCTTGCTGTGCTGCCTGTGCTTGCTGTGCTGCCTGTGCTTGCTGCCTGTGCTTGCTGTGCTGCCTGTGCTTGCTGCTGTGCTTGCTGTGCTTGCTGCCTGTGCTTGCTGTGCTGCCTGTGCTTGCTGCCTGTGCTTGCTGCCTGTGCTTGCTGTGCTGCCTGTGCTTGCTGTGCTGCCTGTGCTGCCTGTGCTTGCTGCCTGTGCTTGCTGTGCTGCCTGTGCTTGCTGCCTGTGCTTGCTGTTTGTGCTTGCTGTGCTGCCTGTGCTTGCTGTGCTGAGTGTGCTTGCTGGCCGTGCTTGCTGTGCTGCCTGTGCTTGCTGCCTATGCTTGCTGTGCTGCCTGTCCTTAATGCCTCTGCTTGCTGTGCTGCCTGTGCTTGCTGCGCTGCCTGTGCTGTGCTGCCTGTGCTGCCTTTGCTTTCTGCCTGTGCTTGCTGTGCTGCCTGTGCTTGCTGCGCTGCCTGTGCTTGCTGCCTGTGCTTGCTGCCTGTGCTTGCTGTGCTGCCTGTGCTTGCTGCCTGTGCTTGCTGTGCTGCCTGTGTTTGCTGCCTGTGTTTGCTGCCTGTGCTTGTTGTGCTGCCTGTGCTGCCTGTGCTTGCTGTGCTGCCTGTGCTTGCTGTGCTGCCTGTGCTTGCTGCCTGTGCTTGCTGTGCTGCCTGTGCTTGCTGCTGTGCTTGCTGTGCTTGCTGCCTGTGCTTGCTGTGCTGCCTGTGCTTGCTGCCTGTGCTTGCTGCCTGTGCTTGCTGTGCTGCCTGTGCTTGCTGCCTGTGCTTGCTGTGCTGCCTGTGCTTGCTGCCTGTGCTTGCTGTGCTGCCTGTGCTTGCTGTGCTTGCTATGCTGCCTGTGCAAGCTGCTTGTGCTTACTGTGCTGCCTGTGCTTGCTGCCTGTGCTTGCTGTGCTGCCTGTGCTTGCTGTGCTGCCTGTGCTGCCTGTGCTTGCTGCCTGTGCTTGCTGTGCTGCCTGTGCTTGCTGCCTGTGCTTTCTGTGCTTGCTGTGCTGCCTGTGCCTGCTGTGCTGCCTGCGCTTGCTGCCTGTGCTTGCTGTGCTTGCTATGCTGCCTGTGCAAGCTGCTTGTGCTTACTGTGCTGCCTGTGCTTGCTGTGCTGCCTGTGCTTGTTGCCTGTGCTTGCTGCGTGTGCTTGCTGTGCTGCCTGTGCATGCTGTGCTTGCTGTGCTGCCTGTGCTTGCTGCCTGTGCTTGCTGTGCTGCCTGTGCTTGCTGTCTGTGCTTGCTGTGCTGCCTGTGCTTGCTGTGCTGAGTGTGCTTGCTGCCCGTGCTTGCTGTGCTGCCTGTGCTTGCTGCCTGTGCTTGCTGTGCTGCCTGTCCTTAATGCCTCTGCTTGCTGTGCTGCCTGTGCTTGCTGCGCTGCCTGTGCTGTGCTGCCTGTGCTTGCTGTGCTGCCTTTGCTTTCTGCCTGTGCTTGCTGTGCTGCCTGTGCTTGCTGCGCTGCCTGTGCTTGCTGCCTGTGCTTGCTGCCTGTGCTGCCTGTGCTTGCTGTGCTGCCTGTGCTTGCTGTGCTGCCTGTACTTTCTGTGCTGCCTCTGCTTGCTATGCTGCCTGTGCTTGCTGCCTGTGCTTGCTGCCTGTGCTTGCTCTGCTGCCTGTGCTTGCTGCCTGTGCTTGCTGTGCTGCCTGTGCTTGCTGCGCTGCCTGTGCTTGCTGTTTGTGCTTGCTGTGCTGCCTGTGCTTGCTGCCTGTGCTTGCTGTGCTGCCTGTGCTTGCTGCCTGTGCTTGCTGCGCTGAGTGTGCTTGCTGCCTGTGCTTGCTGTGCTGCCTGTGCTTGCTGCCTGTGCTTGCTGTGCTGCCTGTGCTTGCTGCCTGTGCTTGCTGTGCTGCCTGTGCTGCCTCTGCTGTGCTGCCTGTGCTGTCTGTGCTGCCTGTGCTTGCTGCCTGTGCTTGCTGTTTGTGCTTGCTGTGCTGCCTGTGCTTGCTGCCTGTGCTTGCTGTGCTGCCTGTGCTTGCTGTGCTGAGTGTGCTTGCTGCCTGCGCTTGCTGTGCTGCCTGTGCTTGCTGCCTGTGCTTGCTGTGCTGCCTGAGCTGCCTGTGCTTGCTGTGCTGCCTGTGCTTGCTGCCTGTGCTTGCTGCCTGTGCTGCCTGTGCTTGCTGCCTGTGCTTGCTGTGCTGCCTGTGCTTGCTGCCTGTGCGTGCTGTGCTGCCTGTGCTTGCTGCCTGTGCTTGGTGTGCTGCCTGTGCTTGCTGCCTGTGCTTGCTGTGCATGCTGTGCTGCCTGTGCTTGCTGTGCTGAGTGTGCTTGCTGTTTGTGCTTGCTGTGCTGCCTGTGCTTGCTGCCTGTGCTTGCTGCGCTGAGTGTGCTTGCTGCCTGTGCTTGCTGTGCTGCCTGTGCTTGCTGCCTGTGCTTGCTGTGCTGCCTGTGCTTGCTGTGCTGCCTGTGCTTGCTGCCTGTGCTTGGTGTGCTGCCTGTGCTTGCTGCCTGTGCTTGCTGTGCATGCTGTGCTGCCTGTGCTTGCCGTGCTGAGTGTGCTTGCTGTGCTGCCTGTGCTTGCTGCCTGTGCTTGCTGCGCTGAGTGTGCTTGCTGCCTGTGCTTGCTGTGCTGCCTGTGCTTGCTGTGCTGCCTGTGCTTGCTGTGCTGTCTGTGCTTGCTGCCTGTGATTGCTGTGCTGCCTGTTCTTGCTGCGCTGCCTGTGCTTGCTGTGCTTGCTGTGCTGCCTGTGCTTGCTGCCTGTGCTTGCTGCGCTGAGTGTGCTTGCTGCCTGTGCTTGCTGTGCTGCCTGTGCTTGCTGCCTGTGCTTGCTGTGCTGCCTGTGCTTGCTGTGCTGCCTGTGCTTGCTGCCTGTGCTTGCTGTGCTGCCTGTGCTTGTTGCCTGTGCTTGCTGCGTGTGCTTGCTGTGCTGCCTGTGCTTGCTGTGCTTGCTGTGCTGCCTGTGCTTGCTGCCTGTGCTTGCTGTGCTGCCTGTGCTTGCTGCCTGTGCTTGCTGTGCTGCCTGTGCTTGTTGCCTGTGTTTGGTGTGCTGCCTGTGCTTGCTGCCTGTGCTTGCTGTGCAAGCTGTGCTGCCTGTGCTTGCTGCCTGTGCTTGCTGCGCTGAGTGTGCTTGCTGCCTGTGCTTGCTGTGCTGCCTGTGCTTGCTGCCTGTGCTTGCTGTGCTGCCTGTGCTTGCTGTGCTGCCTGTGCTTGCTGCCTGTGTTTGCTGTGCTGTCTGTGCTTGCTGCCTGTGCTTGCTGTGCTGCCTGTGCTTGCTGCGCTGCCTGTGCTTGCTGCCTGTGCTTGCTGCCTGTGCTTGCTGCCTGTGCTTGTCCTTGCTGCCTGTGCTTGCTGTGCTGCCTGAGCTGCCTGTGCTTGCTGCCTGTGCTTGCTGTGCTGCCTGTGCTTGCTGCCTGTACTTGCTGTGCTGCCTGTGCTTGCTGCGCTGCCTGTGCTGTGCTGCCTGTGCTTGCTGCCTGTGCTTGCTGTGCTTGCTATGCTGCCTGTGCAAGCTGCCTGTGCTTGCTGTGCTGCCTGTTAGCGATGCATTTGATTTCGCCCATAACACGCGGTAATTCGACAGTGGCACACGACAGTGCGTTGCTGTGTCACCTGTTTTTGGAGGCGCCGAGAGTCGCGGATAAATATGTTTACCTCGGCGGCCGTTGCATTGACCTGCGTCTCAGTAAGAGTAAGCATTTTAAACAAATGCGAGAGTGAATCTCGCCGAAGATCGGAACAGGCTTTGCCTGTTGGAAAGAGGACGGAGCTTGACCCCTCTGCACTTCCCCAAGAATCGCTAAAAAACGAACACATCTCGTCGAGCTATTTTGCGGGTTTCTAACATGCCTGTGCTTGCTGTGCTGCCTGTGCTGCCTGTACTTGCTGTGCTGCCTGTGCTTGCTGCCTGTGCTTGCTGTGCCGCCTGTGCTTGTTGTGCTGCCTGTGCTTGCTGTGCTGCCTGTGCTTGCTGTGCATGCTGTGCTGCCTGTGCTTGCTGCGCTGCCTGTGCTTGCTGCCTGTGCTTGCTGTGCTGCCTGTGCTTGCTGTGCTGAGTGTGCTTGCTGCCTGTGCTTGCTGTGCTGCCTGTGCTTGCTGCGCTGCCTGTGCTTGCTGCCTGTGCTTGCTGCCTGTGCTGCCTGTGCTTGCTGTGCTGCCTGTGCTTGCTGTGCTGCCTGTACTTTCTGTGCTGCCTCTGCTTGCTATGCTGCCTGTGCTTGCTGCCTGTGCTTGCTCTGCTGCCTGTGCTTGCTGCCTGTGCTTGCTGTGCTGCCTGTGCTTGCTGCGCTGCCTGTGCTTGCTGCCTGTGCTTGCTGTGCTGAGTGTGCTTGCTGCCTGTGCTTGCTGTGCTGCCTGTGCTTGCTGCGCTGCCTGTGCTTGCTGCCTGTGCTTGCTGTGCTGCCTGTGTTTGCTGTGCTACATGTGCTTGCTTGCTGCCTGTTCTTGCTGTGCTGCCTGTGCTTGCTGCCTGTGCTTGCTGTGCTGCCTGTGCTTGCTGCGCTGCCTGTGCTGTGCTGCCTGTGCTTGCTGTTTGTGCTTGCTGTGCTGCCTGTGCTTGCTGCCTGTGCTTGCTGTGCTGCCTGTGCTTGCTTGCTGCCTGTTCTTGCTGTGCTGCCTGTGCTTGCTACCTGTGCTTGCTGTGCTGCCTGTGCTTGCTGCGCTGCCTGTGCTGTGCTGCCTGTGCTTGCTGTTTGTGCTTGCTGTGCTGCCTGTGCTTGCTGCCTGTGCTTGCTGCGCTGAGTGTGCTTGCTGCCTGTGCTTGCTGTGCTGCCTGTGCTTGCTGCCTGTGCTTGCTGTGCTGCCTGTGCTTGCTGCCTGTGCTTGGTGTGCTGCCTGTGCTTGCTGCCTGTGCTTGCTGTGCATGCTGTGCTGCCTGTGCTTGCTGTGCTGAGTGTGCTTGCTGTGCATGCTGTGCTGCCTGTGCTTGCTGCCTGTGATTGCTGTGCTGCCTGTTCTTGCTGCGCGGCCTGTGCTTGCTGCCTGTGCTTGCTGTGCTGCCTGTGCTTGCTGCCTGTGCTTGCTGTGCTGCCTGTGCTTGCTGTGCTGCCTGTGCTTGCTGCCTGTGCTTGCTGTGCTGCCTGTGCTTGTTGCCTGTGCTTGGTGTGCTGCCTGTGCTCTCTGCCTGTGCTTGCTGTGCATGCTGTGCTGCCTGTGCTTGCTGCCTGTGCTTGCTGCGCTGAGTGTGCTTGCTGCCTGTGCTTGCTGTGCTGCCTGTGCTTGCTGCCTGTGTTTGCTGTGCTGTCTGTGCTTGCTGTGCTGCCTGTGCTTGCTGCGCTGCCTGTGCTTGCTGCCTGTGCTTGCTGCCTGTGCTTGCTGCCTGTGCTTGTCCTTGCTGCCTGTGCTTGCTGTGCTGCCTGAGCTGCCTGTGCTTGCTGCCTGTGCTTGCTGTGCTGCCTGTGCTTGCTGCCTGTACTTGCTGTGCTGCCTGTGCTTGCTGCGCTGCCTGTGCTGTGCTGCCTGTGCTTGCTGCCTGTGCTTGCTGTGCTTGCTATGCTGCCTGTGCAAGCTGCCTGTGCTTGCTGTGCTGCCTGTTAGCGATGCATTTGATTTCGCCCATAACACGCGGTAATTCGACAGTGGCACACGACAGTGCGTTGCTGTGTCACCTGTTTTTGGAGGCGCCGAGAGTCGCGGATAAATATGTTTACCTCGGCGGCCGTTGCATTGACCTGCGTCTCAGTAAGAGTAAGCATTTTAAACAAATGCGAGAGTGAATCTCGCCGAAGATCGGAACAGGCTTTGCCTGTTGGAAAGAGGACGGAGCTTGACCCCTCTGCACTTCCCCAAGAATCGCTAAAAAACGAACACATCTCGTCGAGCTATTATGCGGGTTTCTAACATGCCTGTGTTTGCTGTGCTGCCTGTGCTTGCTGCCTGTGCTGCCTGTGCTTGCTGTGCTGCCTGTGCTTGCTGCCTGTGCTTGCTGTGCCGCCTGTGCTTGTTGTGCTGCCTGTGCTTGCTGTGCTGCCTGTGCTTGCTGCCTGTGCTTGCTGTGCTGCCTGTGCTTGCTGTGCATGCTGTGCTGCCTGTGCTTGCTGTGCTGAGTGTGCTTGCTGCCTGTGCTTGCTGCGCTGCCTGTGCTTGCTGCCTGTGCTTGCTGTGCTGAGTGTGCTTGCTGCCTGTGCTTGCTGTGCTGCCTGTGCTTGCTGTGCTGCCTGTGTTTGCTGTGCTGCCTGTGCTTGCTTGCTGCCTGACTTGCTGTGCTGCCTGTGCTTGCTGCCTGTGCTTGCTGCGCTGCCTGTGCTGTGCTGCCTGTGCTTGCTGTTTGTGCTTGCTGTGCTGCCTGTGCTTGCTGCCTGTGCTTGCTGTGCTGCCTGTGCTTGCTGTGCTGCCTGTGCTTGCTGCCTGTGCTTGCTGCGCTGAGTGTGCTTGCTGCCTGTGCTTGCTGTGCTGCCTGTGCTTGCTGCCTGTGCTTGCTGTGCTGCCTGTGCTTGCTGCCTGTGCTTGCTGTGCTGCCTGTGCTGCCTCTGCTGTGCTGCCTGTGCTTGCTGTGCTGCCTGTGCTGCCTGTGCTTGCTGTGCTGCCTGTGCTTGCTGCCTGTGCTTGCTGTGCTGCCTGTGCTTGCTGTGCTGCCTGTGCTTGCTGTGCTGAGTGTGCTTGCTGCCTGCGCTTGCTGTGCTGCCTGGGCTTGCTGCCTGTGCTTGCTGTGCTGCCTGAGCTGCCTGTGCTTGCTGTGCTGCCTGTGCTTGCTGCCTGTGCTTGCTGCCTGTGCTGCCTGTGCTTGCTGCCTGTGCTTGCTGTGCTGCCTGTGCTTGCTGCCTGTGCGTGCTGTGCTGCCTGTGCTTGCTGCCTGTGCTTGGTGTGCTGCCTGTGCTTGCTGCCTGTGCTTGCTGTGCATGCTGTGCTGCCTGTGCTTGCTGTGCTGAGTGTGCTTGCTGTTTGTGCTTGCTGTGCTGCCTGTGCTTGCTGCCTGTGCTTGCTGCGCTGAGTGTGCTTGCTGCCTGTGCTTGCTGTGCTGCCTGTGCTTGCTGTGCTGCCTGTGCTTGCTGCCTGTGCTTGGTGTGCTGCCTGTGCTTGCTGCCTGTGCTTGCTGTGCATGCTGTGCTGCCTGTGCTTGCTGTGCTGAGTGTGCTTGCTGTTTGTGCTTGCTGTGCTGCCTGTGCTTGCTGCCTGTGCTTGCTGCGCTGAGTGTGCTTGCTGCCTGTGCTTGCTGTGCTGCCTGTGCTTGCTGTCTGTGCTTGCTGTGCTGTCTGTGCTTGCTGCCTGTGATTGCTGTGCTGCCTGTTCTTGCTGCGCTGCCTGTGCTTGCTGTGCTTGCTGTGCTGCCTGTGCTTGCTGCCTGTGCTTGCTGCGCTGAGTGTGCTTGCTGCCTGTGCTTGCTGTGCTGCCTGTGCTTGCTGCCTGTGCTTGCTGTGCTGCCTGTGCTTGCTGTGCTGCCTGTGCTTGCTGCCTGTGCTTGCTGTGCTGCCTGTGCTTGTTGCCTGTGCTTGCTGCGTGTGCTTGCTGTGCTGCCTGTGCTTGCTGTGCTTGCTGTGCTGCCTGTGCTTGCTGCCTGTGCTTGCTGTGCTGCCTGTGCTTGCTGCCTGTGCTTGCTGTGCTGCCTGTGCTTGTTGCCTGTGTTTGGTGTGCTGCCTGTGCTTGCTGCCTGTGCTTGCTGTGCATGCTGTGCTGCCTGTGCTTGCTGCCTGTGCTTGCTGCGCTGAGTGTGCTTGCTGCCTGTGCTTGCTGTGCTGCCTGTGCTTGCTGCCTGTGCTTGCTGTGCTGCCTGTGCTTGCTGCCTGTGCTTGCTGTGCTGCCTGTGCTTGCTGCCTGTGCTTGCTGTGCTGCCTGTGCTTGTTGCCTGTGTTTGGTGTGCTGCCTGTGCTTGCTGCCTGTGCTTGCTGTGCATGCTGTGCTGCCTGTGCTTGCTGCCTGTGCTTGCTGCGCTGAGTGTGCTTGCTGCCTGTGCTTGCTGTGCTGCCTGTGCTTGCTGCCTGTGCTTGCTGTGCTGCCTGTGCTTGTTGCCTGTGCTTGCTGCGTGTGCTTGCTGTGCTGCCTGTGCTTGCTGCCTGTGCTTGCTGCCTGTACTTGCTGTGCTGCCTGTGCTTGCTGCGCTGCCTGTGCTGTGCTGCCTGTGCTTGCTGCCTGTGCTTGCTGTGCTTGCTATGCTGCCTGTGCAAGCTGCCTGTGCTTGCTGTGCTGCCTGTTAGCGATGCATTTGATTTCGCCCATAACACGCGGTAATTCGACAGTGGCACACGACAGTGCGTTGCTGTGTCACCTGTTTTTGGAGGCGCCGAAGTCGCGGATCATATGTTTACCTCGGCGGCCGTTGCATTGACCTGCGTCTCAGTAAGAGTAAGCATTTTAAACAAATGCGAGAGTGAATCTCGCCGAAGATCGGAACAGGCTTTGCCTGTTGGAAAGAGGACGGAGCTTGACCCCTCTGCACTTCCCCAAGAATCGCTAAAAAACGAACACATCTCGTCGAGCTATTTTGCGGGTTTCTAACATGCCTGTGTTTGCTGTGCTGCCTGTGCTTGCTGCCTGTGCTGCCTGTGCTTGCTGTGCTGCCTGTGCTTGCTGTGCTGTCTGTGCTTGCTGCCTGTGATTGCTGTGCTGCCTGTTCTTGCTGCGCTGCCTGTGCTTGCTGTGCTGCCTGTGCTTGCTGCCTGTGCTTGCTGTGCTGCCTGTGCTTGCTGCCTGTGCTTGCTGTGCTGCCTGTGCTTGCTGTGCTGCCTGTGCTTGCTGCCTGTGCTTGCTGTGCTGCCTGTGCTTGTTGCCTGTGCTTGCTGCGTGTGCTTGCTGTGCTGCCTGTGCTTGCTGTGCTTGCTGTGCTGCCTGTGCTTGCTGTGCTGCCTGTGCTTGCTGCCTGTGCTTGCTGTGCTGCCTGTGCTTGTTGCCTGTGTTTGCTGCCTGTGCTTGCTGTGCTGCCTGTGCTTGCTGCCTGTGCTTGCTGCCTGTCCTTGCTGTGCTGCCTGTGCTTGCTGCCTGTGCTTGCTGTGCTGCCTGTGCTTGCTGTTTGTGCTTGCTGTGCTGCCCGTGCTTGCAGTGCTGCCTGTGCTTGCTGCCTGTGCTTGCTGTGCTGCCTGTCCTTGATGCCTCTGCTTGCTGTGCTGCCTGTGCTTGCTGCGCTGCCTGTGCTGTGCTGCGTGTGCTTGCTGTGCTGCCTTTGCTTTCTGCCTGTGCTTGCTGTGCTGCCTGTGCTTGCTGCGCTGCCTGTGCTTGCTGCCTGTGCTTGCTGCCTGTGCTGCCTGTGCTTGCTGTGCTGCCTGTGCTTTCTGTGCTGCCTCTGCTTGCTATGCTGCCTGTGCTTGCTGCCTGTGCTTGCTCTGCTGCCTGTGCTTGCTGCCTGTGCTTGCTGTGCTGCCTGTGCTTGCTATGCTGCCTGTGCTTGCTGCCTGTGCTTGCTCTGCTGCCTGTGCTTGCTGCCTGTGCTTGCTGTGCCGCCTGTGCTTGTTGTGCTTCCTGTGCTGCCTGTGCTGCCTGTGCTTCCTGTGCTGCCTGTGCTTCCTGTGCTGCCTGTGCTTGCTGCCTGTGCTTGCTGTGCTGCCTGTGCTTGCTGCCTGTGCTGTGCTGTCTGTGCTTTCTGTGCTGCCTGTGCTTGCTGCCTGTGCTTGCTGTGCTTGCTGCCTGTGCTTGCTGTGCTGCCTGTGCTTGCTGCCTGTGCTTGCTGCCTGTGCTTGCTGCCTGTGCTTGCTGTGCTGCCTGTGCTTGCTGCCTGTGCTTCTGTGCTTGCTGTGCTGCCTGTGCCTGCTGTGCTGCCTGTGCTTGCTGCCTGTGCTTGCTCTGCTGCCTGTGCTTGCTGTTTGTGCTTGCTGTGCTGCCTGTGCTTGCTGTGCTGAGTGTGCTTGCTGGCCGTGCTTGCTGTGCTGCCTGTGCTTGCTGCCTATGCTTGCTGTGCTGCCTGTCCTTAATGCCTCTGCTTGCTGTGCTGCCTGTGCTTGCTGCGCTGCCTGTGCTGTGCTGCCTGTGCTTGCTGTGCTGCCTTTGCTTTCTGCCTGTGCTTGCTGTGCTGCCTGTGCTTTCTGCGCTGCCTGTGCTTGCTGCCTGTGCTTGCTGCCTGTGCTGCCTGTGCTTGCTGTGCTGCCTGTGCTTTCTGTGCTGCCTCTGCTTGCTATGCTGCCTGTGCTTGGTGCCTGTGCTTGCTCTGCTGCCTGTGCTTGCTGCCTGTGCTTGCTGTGCTGCCTGTGCTTGCTATGCTGCCTGTGCTTGCTATGCTGCCTGTGCTTGCTGCCTGTGCTTGCTCTGCTGCCTGTGCTTGCTGCCTGTGCTTGCTGTGCTGCCTGTGCTGCCTGTGCTTGCTGCCTGTGCTTGCTGTGCCGCCTGTGCTTGTTGTGCTGCATGTGCTTGCTGTGCTGCCTGTGCTTGCTGTGCTGCCTGTGCTGCCTGTGCTTGCTGCCTGAGCTTGCTGTGCTGCCTGTGCTGTGCTGTCTGTGCTTTCTGTGCTGCCTGTGCTTGCTGCCTGTGCTTGCTGTGCTGCCAGTTAGCGATGCATTTGATTTCGCCCATAACACGCGGTAATTCGACAGTGGCACACGACAGTGCGTTGCTGTGTCACCTGTTTTTGGAGGCGCCGAGAGGCGCGGATCATATGTTTACCTCGGCGGCCGGTGCATTGACCTGCGTCTCAGTAAGAGTAAGCATTGTTAACAAATGCGAGAGTGAATCTCGCCGAAGATCGGAGCAGGCTTTGCCTGTTGGAAAGAGGACGGAGTTTGACCCCTCTGCACTTCCCCCAGAATCGCTAAAACGAACACATCTCGTCGAGCTATTTCGCGGGTTTCAAACATGCCTGTGCTTGCTGTGCTGCCTGTGCTTGCTGCCTGTGCTTGCTGCCTGTGCTTGTTGTGCTGCCTGTGCTTGCTGTGCTGCCTGTGCCTGCTGCCTGTGCTTGCTCCCCGCAGGGGGGTCCCTGTGGTGGGGACCTTTGGGGCTTAGCGTACCCACGTACCCGACAGACGCTCTGACTGCTCAATCGGTTTGCTCGGGCCGTGCAGTCACTCCACCGGAGGATAATCGGTAGACGGGGTTGAGGTGGGCCCGCCGGCGGTGGATGGTGTAACGTGTGGGAACGTCCCACCTGCGTTGCACTTTGCCACCGTCGGTCCCCCCAACATTGGGACGGCACCCTTAGGGGTTGCAATCGTCGTGGCAGTGGTGATAGCCAAATTTACGCTGGCGAGGGTGTGAAAACCCGGTGTGGGAGTTGCACTCAATCAGCTCGCCCTACCAAGAATTGGCAGAGTCTTGGGAGAGGTTTAGAAAGGCCTCGCTTCCACCAGTAAGATTCGGTGCCGGCAACCCGATAGACTGGGAGCAGTTTTATTGCGCGCTGATTGGACGTATTCCAAATCCGTGCTTCGTCTACGTTTGCGTTGCGCACTCGTAGCAGGGGGCCGTGTGGTTAGAGGCGTCATGCCAGTTGCTGCACGTTAAACAACACGACTTATGCCTGTGCTTGCTGTGCTGTCCGTCCTTGCTGCCTGTGCTGCCTGTGCTTGCTGCCTGTGCTTGCTGTGCTGCCTGTGCTGCCTCTGCTGTGCTGCCTGTGCTTGCTGTGCTGCCTGTGCTTGCTGCCTGTGCTTGCTGTGCTGCCTGTGCTTGCTGCCTGTGCTTGCTGCCTGTGCTTGCTGTGCTGCCTGTGTTTGCTGCCTGTGCTGCCTGTGCTTGTTGTGCTGCCTGTGCTGCCTGTGCTTGCTGTGCTGCCTGTGCTTGCTGCCTGTGCTTGCTGTGCTGCCTGTGCTTGCTGCTGTGCTTGCTGTGCTTGCTGCCTGTGCTTGCTGTGCTGCCTGTGCTTGCTGCCTGTGCTTGCTGCCTGTGCTTGCTGTGCTGCCTGTGCTGCCTGTGCTTGCTGCCTGTGCTTGCTGTGCTGCCTGTGCTTGCTGTGCTGCCTGTGCTTGCTGCCTGTGCTTCTGTGCTTGCTGTGCTGCCTGTGCCTGCTGTGCTGCCTGTGCTTGCTGCCTGTGCTTGCTCTGCTGCCTGTGCTTGCTGTTTGTGCTTGCTGTGCTGCCTGTGCTTGCTGTGCTGAGTGTGCTTGCTGGCCGTGCTTGCTGTGCTGCCTGTGCTTGCTGCCTATGCTTGCTGTGCTGCCTGTCCTTAATGCCTCTGCTTGCTGTGCTGCCTGTGCTTGCTGCGCTGCCTGTGCTGTGCTGCCTGTGCTTGCTGTGCTGCCTTTGCTTTCTGCCTGTGCTTGCTGTGCTGCCTGTGCTTGCTGCGCTGCCTGTGCTTGCTGCCTGTGCTTGCTGCCTGTGCTGCCTGTGCTTGCTGTGCTGCCTGTGCTTTCTGTGCTGCCTCTGCTTGCTATGCTGCCTGTGCTTGGTGCCTGTGCTTGCTCTGCTGCCTGTGCTTGCTGCCTGTGCTTGCTGTGCTGCCTGTGCTTGCTGCCTGTGCTTGCTGTGCTGCCTGTGCTTGCTGCCTGTGCTGCCTGTGCTTGTTGTGCTGCCTGTGCTGCCTGTGCTTGCTGTGCTGCCTGTGCTTGCTGTGCTGCCTGTGCTTGCTGTGCTTGCTATGCTGCCTGTGCAAGCTGCTTGTGCTTACTGTGCTGCCTGTGCTTGCTGCCTGTGCTTGCTGTGCTGCCTGTGCTTGCTGTGCTGCCTGTGCTGCCTGTGCTTGCTGCCTGTGCTTGCTGTGCCGCCTGTGCTTGCTGCCTGTGCTTTCTGTGCTTGCTGTGCTGCCTGTGCCTGCTGTGCTGCCTGCGCTTGCTGCCTGTGCTTGCTGTGCTTGCTATGCTGCCTGTGCAAGCTGCTTGTGCTTACTGTGCTGCCTGTGCTTGCTGTGCTGCCTGTGCTTGTTGCCTGTGCTTGCTGCGTGTGCTTGCTGTGCTGCCTGTGCTTGCTGTGCTGCCTGTGCTTGCTGCCTGTGCTTGCTGTGCTGCCTGTGCTTGCTGTCTGTGCTTGCTGTGCTGCCTGTGCTTGCTGTGCTGAGTGTGCTTGCTGCCCGTGCTTGCTGTGCTGCCTGTGCTTGCTGCCTGTGCTTGCTGTGCTGCCTGTCCTTAATGCCTCTGCTTGCTGTGCTGCCTGTGCTTGCTGCGCTGCCTGTGCTGTGCTGCCTGTGCTTGCTGTGCTGCCTTTGCTTTCTGCCTGTGCTTGCTGTGCTGCCTGTGCTTGCTGCGCTGCCTGTGCTTGCTGCCTGTGCTTGCTCTGCTGCCTGTGCTTGCTGCCTGTGCTTGCTGTGCTGCCTGTGCTTGCTGCCTGTGCTTGCTGTGCTGCCTGTGCTTGCTGCCTGTGCTGCCTGTGCTTGTTGTGCTGCCTGTGCTGCCTGTGCTTGCTGTGCTGCCTGTGCTTGCTGTGCTGCCTGTGCTTGCTGTGCTTGCTATGCTGCCTGTGCAAGCTGCTTGTGCTTACTGTGCTGCCTGTGCTTGCTGCCTGTGCTTGCTGTGCTGCCTGTGCTTGCTGTGCTGCCTGTGCTGCCTGTGCTTGCTGCCTGTGCTTGCTGTGCTGCCTGTGCTTGCTGCCTGTGCTTGCTGCCTGTGCTTGCTGTGCTGCCTGTGTTTGCTGCCTGTGCTGCCTGTGCTTGTTGTGCTGCCTGTGCTGCCTGTGCTTGCTGTGCTGCCTGTGCTTGCTGTGCTGCCTGTGCTTGCTGCCTGTGCTTGCTGTGCTGCCTGTGCTTGCTGCTGTGCTTGCTGTGCTTGCTGCCTGTGCTTGCTGTGCTGCCTGTGCTTGCTGCCTGTGCTTGCTGCCTGTGCTTGCTGTGCTGCCTGTGCTTGCTGTGCTGCCTGTGCTGCCTGTGCTTGCTGCCTGTGCTTGCTGTGCTGCCTGTGCTTGCTGCCTGTGCTTGCTGTTTGTGCTTGCTGTGCTGCCTGTGCTTGCTGTGCTGAGTGTGCTTGCTGGCCGTGCTTGCTGTGCTGCCTGTGCTTGCTGCCTATGCTTGCTGTGCTGCCTGTCCTTAATGCCTCTGCTTGCTGTGCTGCCTGTGCTTGCTGCGCTGCCTGTGCTGTGCTGCCTGTGCTGCCTTTGCTTTCTGCCTGTGCTTGCTGTGCTGCCTGTGCTTGCTGCGCTGCCTGTGCTTGCTGCCTGTGCTTGCTGCCTGTGCTTGCTGTGCTGCCTGTGCTTGCTGCCTGTGCTTGCTGTGCTGCCTGTGTTTGCTGCCTGTGTTTGCTGCCTGTGCTTGTTGTGCTGCCTGTGCTGCCTGTGCTTGCTGTGCTGCCTGTGCTTGCTGCCTGTGCTTGCTGTGCTGCCTGTGCTTGCTGCTGTGCTTGCTGTGCTTGCTGCCTGTGCTTGCTGTGCTGCCTGTGCTTGCTGCCTGTGCTTGCTGCCTGTGCTTGCTGTGCTGCCTGTGCTTGCTGTGCTGCCTGTGCTTGCTGCCTGTGCTTGCTGTGCTGCCTGTGCTTGCTGCCTGTGCTTGCTGTGCTGCCTGTGCTTGCTGTGCTTGCTATGCTGCCTGTGCAAGCTGCTTGTGCTTACTGTGCTGCCTGTGCTTGCTGCCTGTGCTTGCTGTGCTGCCTGTGCTTGCTGTGCTGCCTGTGCTGCCTGTGCTTGCTGCCTGTGCTTGCTGTGCTGCCTGTGCTTGCTGCCTGTGCTTTCTGTGCTTGCTGTGCTGCCTGTGCCTGCTGTGCTGCCTGCGCTTGCTGCCTGTGCTTGCTGTGCTTGCTATGCTGCCTGTGCAAGCTGCTTGTGCTTACTGTGCTGCCTGTGCTTGCTGTGCTGCCTGTGCTTGTTGCCTGTGCTTGCTGCGTGTGCTTGCTGTGCTGCCTGTGCATGCTGTGCTTGCTGTGCTGCCTGTGCTTGCTGCCTGTGCTTGCTGTGCTGCCTGTGCTTGCTGTCTGTGCTTGCTGTGCTGCCTGTGCTTGCTGTGCTGAGTGTGCTTGCTGCCCGTGCTTGCTGTGCTGCCTGTGCTTGCTGCCTGTGCTTGCTGTGCTGCCTGTCCTTTATGCCTCTGCTTGCTGTGCTGCCTGTGCTTGCTGCGCTGCCTGTGCTGTGCTGCCTGTGCTTGCTGTGCTGCCTTTGCTTTCTGCCTGTGCTTGCTGTGCTGCCTGTGCTTGCTGCGCTGCCTGTGCTTGCTGCCTGTGCTTGCTGCCTGTGCTGCCTGTGCTTGCTGTGCTGCCTGTGCTTGCTGTGCTGCCTGTACTTTCTGTGCTGCCTCTGCTTGCTATGCTGCCTGTGCTTGCTGCCTGTGCTTGCTGCCTGTGCTTGCTCTGCTGCCTGTGCTTGCTGCCTGTGCTTGCTGTGCTGCCTGTGCTTGCTGCGCTGCCTGTGCTTGCTGTTTGTGCTTGCTGTGCTGCCTGTGCTTGCTGCCTGTGCTTGCTGCCTGTGCTTGCTGCGCTGAGTGTGCTTGCTGCCTGTGCTTGCTGTGCTGCCTGTGCTTGCTGCCTGTGCTTGCTGTGCTGCCTGTGCTTGCTGCCTGTGCTTGCTGTGCTGCCTGTGCTGCCTCTGCTGTGCTGCCTGTGCTGTCTGTGCTGCCTGTGCTTGCTGCCTGTGCTTGCTGTTTGTGCTTGCTGTGCTGCCTGTGCTTGCTGCCTGTGCTTGCTGTGCTGCCTGTGCTTGCTGTGCTGAGTGTGCTTGCTGCCTGCGCTTGCTGTGCTGCCTGTGCTTGCTGCCTGTGCTTGCTGTGCTGCCTGAGCTGCCTGTGCTTGCTGTGCTGCCTGTGCTTGCTGCCTGTGCTTGCTGCCTGTGCTGCCTGTGCTTGCTGCCTGTGCTTGCTGTGCTGCCTGTGCTTGCTGCCTGTGCGTGCTGTGCTGCCTGTGCTTGCTGCCTGTGCTTGGTGTGCTGCCTGTGCTTGCTGCCTGTGCTTGCTGTGCATGCTGTGCTGCCTGTGCTTGCTGTGCTGAGTGTGCTTGCTGTTTGTGCTTGCTGTGCTGCCTGTGCTTGCTGCCTGTGCTTGCTGCGCTGAGTGTGCTTGCTGCCTGTGCTTGCTGTGCTGCCTGTGCTTGCTGCCTGTGCTTGCTGTGCTGCCTGTGCTTGCTGTGCTGCCTGTGCTTGCTGCCTGTGCTTGGTGTGCTGCCTGTGCTTGCTGCCTGTGCTTGCTGTGCTGCCTGTGCTTGCTGCGCTGCCTGTGCTTGCTGCCTGTGCTTGCTGCCTGTGCTTGCTGCCTGTGCTTGTCCTTGCTGCCTGTGCTTGCTGTGCTGCCTGAGCTGCCTGTGCTTGCTGCCTGTGCTTGCTGTGCTGCCTGTGCTTGCTGCCTGTACTTGCTGTGCTGCCTGTGCTTGCTGCGCTGCCTGTGCTGTGCTGCCTGTGCTTGCTGCCTGTGCTTGCTGTGCTTGCTATGCTGCCTGTGCAAGCTGCCTGTGCTTGCTGTGCTGCCTGTTAGCGATGCATTTGATTTCGCCCATAACACGCGGTAATTCGACAGTGGCACACGACAGTGCGTTGCTGTGTCACCTGTTTTTGGAGGCGCCGAGAGTCGCGGATAAATATGTTTACCTCGGCGGCCGTTGCATTGACCTGCGTCTCAGTAAGAGTAAGCATTTTAAACAAATGCGAGAGTGAATCTCGCCGAAGATCGGAACAGGCTTTGCCTGTTGGAAAGAGGACGGAGCTTGACCCCTCTGCACTTCCCCAAGAATCGCTAAAAAACGAACACATCTCGTCGAGCTATTTTGCGGGTTTCTAACATGCCTGTGCTTGCTGTGCTGCCTGTGCTGCCTGTACTTGCTGTGCTGCCTGTGCTTGCTGCCTGTGTTTGCTGTGCCGCCTGTGCTTGTTGTGCTGCCTGTGCTTGCTGTGCTGCCTGTGCTTGCTGTGCATGCTGTGCTGCCTGTGCTTGCTGCGCTGCCTGTGCTTGCTGCCTGTGCTTGCTGTGCTGCCTGTGCTTGCTGTGCTGAGTGTGCTTGCTGCCTGTGCTTGCTGTGCTGCCTGTGCTTGCTGCGCTGCCTGTGCTTGCTGCCTGTGCTTGCTGTGCTGCCTGTACTTGCTGTGCTGCCTGTGCTTGCTGCCTGTGCTTTCTGCGCTGCCTGTGCTTGCTGCCTGTGCTTGCTGCCTGTGCTGCCTGTGCTTGCTGTGCTGCCTGTGCTTTCTGTGCTGCCTCTGCTTGCTATGCTGCCTGTGCTTGGTGCCTGTGCTTGCTCTGCTGCCTGTGCTTGCTGCCTGTGCTTGCTGTGCTGCCTGTGCTTGCTATGCTGCCTGTGCTTGCTATGCTGCCTGTGCTTGCTGCCTGTGCTTGCTCTGCTGCCTGTGCTTGCTGCCTGTGCTTGCTGTGCTGCCTGTGCTGCCTGTGCTTGCTGCCTGTGCTTGCTGTGCCGCCTGTGCTTGTTGTGCTGCATGTGCTTGCTGTGCTGCCTGTGCTTGCTGTGCTGCCTGTGCTGCCTGTGCTTGCTGCCTGAGCTTGCTGTGCTGCCTGTGCTGTGCTGTCTGTGCTTTCTGTGCTGCCTGTGCTTGCTGCCTGTGCTTGCTGTGCTGCCAGTTAGCGATGCATTTGATTTCGCCCATAACACGCGGTAATTCGACAGTGGCACACGACAGTGCGTTGCTGTGTCACCTGTTTTTGGAGGCGCCGAGAGGCGCGGATCATATGTTTACCTCGGCGGCCGGTGCATTGACCTGCGTCTCAGTAAGAGTAAGCATTGTTAACAAATGCGAGAGTGAATCTCGCCGAAGATCGGAGCAGGCTTTGCCTGTTGGAAAGAGGACGGAGTTTGACCCCTCTGCACTTCCCCCAGAATCGCTAAAACGAACACATCTCGTCGAGCTATTTCGCGGGTTTCAAACATGCCTGTGCTTGCTGTGCTGCCTGTGCTTGCTGCCTGTGCTTGCTGCCTGTGCTTGTTGTGCTGCCTGTGCTTGCTGTGCTGCCTGTGCCTGCTGCCTGTGCTTGCTCCCCGCAGGGGGGTCCCTGTGGTGGGGACCTTTGGGGCTTAGCGTACCCACGTACCCGACAGACGCTCTGACTGCTCAATCGGTTTGCTCGGGCCGTGCAGTCACTCCACCGGAGGATAATCGGTAGACGGGGTTGAGGTGGGCCCGCCGGCGGTGGATGGTGTAACGTGTGGGAACGTCCCACCTGCGTTGCACTTTGCCACCGTCGGTCCCCCCAACATTGGGACGGCACCCTTAGGGGTTGCAATCGTCGTGGCAGTGGTGATAGCCAAATTTACGCTGGCGAGGGTGTGAAAACCCGGTGTGGGAGTTGCACTCAATCAGCTCGCCCTACCAAGAATTGGCAGAGTCTTGGGAGAGGTTTAGAAAGGCCTCGCTTCCACCAGTAAGATTCGGTGCCGGCAACCCGATAGACTGGGAGCAGTTTTATTGCGCGCTGATTGGACGTATTCCAAATCCGTGCTTCGTCTACGTTTGCGTTGCGCACTCGTAGCAGGGGGCCGTGTGGTTAGAGGCGTCATGCCAGTTGCTGCACGTTAAACAACACGACTTATGCCTGTGCTTGCTGTGCTGTCCGTCCTTGCTGCCTGTGCTGCCTGTGCTTGCTGCCTGTGCTTGCTGTGCTGCCTGTGCTGCCTCTGCTGTGCTGCCTGTGCTTGCTGTGCTGCCTGTGCTTGCTGCCTGTGCTTGCTGTGCTGCCTGTGCTTGCTGCCTGTGCTTGCTGTGCTGCCTGTGTTTGCTGCCTGTGCTGCCTGTGCTTGTTGTGCTGCCTGTGCTGCCTGTGCTTGCTGTGCTGCCTGTGCTTGCTGCCTGTGCTTGCTGTGCTGCCTGTGCTTGCTGCTGTGCTTGCTGTGCTTGCTGCCTGTGCTTGCTGTGCTGCCTGTGCTTGCTGCCTGTGCTTGCTGCCTGTGCTTGCTGTGCTGCCTGTGCTGCCTGTGCTTGCTGCCTGTGCTTGCTGTGCTGCCTGTGCTTGCTGTGCTGCCTGTGCTTGCTGCCTGTGCTTCTGTGCTTGCTGTGCTGCCTGTGCCTGCTGTGCTGCCTGTGCTTGCTGCCTGTGCTTGCTCTGCTGCCTGTGCTTGCTGTTTGTGCTTGCTGTGCTGCCTGTGCTTGCTGTGCTGAGTGTGCTTGCTGGCCGTGCTTGCTGTGCTGCCTGTGCTTGCTGCCTATGCTTGCTGTGCTGCCTGTCCTTAATGCCTCTGCTTGCTGTGCTGCCTGTGCTTGCTGCGCTGCCTGTGCTGTGCTGCCTGTGCTTGCTGTGCTGCCTTTGCTTTCTGCCTGTGCTTGCTGTGCTGCCTGTGCTTGCTGCGCTGCCTGTGCTTGCTGCCTGTGCTTGCTGCCTGTGCTGCCTGTGCTTGCTGTGCTGCCTGTGCTTTCTGTGCTGCCTCTGCTTGCTATGCTGCCTGTGCTTGGTGCCTGTGCTTGCTCTGCTGCCTGTGCTTGCTGCCTGTGCTTGCTGTGCTGCCTGTGCTTGCTGCCTGTGCTTGCTGTGCTGCCTGTGCTTGCTGCCTGTGCTGCCTGTGCTTGTTGTGCTGCCTGTGCTGCCTGTGCTTGCTGTGCTGCCTGTGCTTGCTGTGCTGCCTGTGCTTGCTGTGCTTGCTATGCTGCCTGTGCAAGCTGCTTGTGCTTACTGTGCTGCCTGTGCTTGCTGCCTGTGCTTGCTGTGCTGCCTGTGCTTGCTGTGCTGCCTGTGCTGCCTGTGCTTGCTGCCTGTGCTTGCTGTGCCGCCTGTGCTTGCTGCCTGTGCTTTCTGTGCTTGCTGTGCTGCCTGTGCCTGCTGTGCTGCCTGCGCTTGCTGCCTGTGCTTGCTGTGCTTGCTATGCTGCCTGTGCAAGCTGCTTGTGCTTACTGTGCTGCCTGTGCTTGCTGTGCTGCCTGTGCTTGTTGCCTGTGCTTGCTGCGTGTGCTTGCTGTGCTGCCTGTGCTTGCTGTGCTGCCTGTGCTTGCTGCCTGTGCTTGCTGTGCTGCCTGTGCTTGCTGTCTGTGCTTGCTGTGCTGCCTGTGCTTGCTGTGCTGAGTGTGCTTGCTGCCCGTGCTTGCTGTGCTGCCTGTGCTTGCTGCCTGTGCTTGCTGTGCTGCCTGTCCTTAATGCCTCTGCTTGCTGTGCTGCCTGTGCTTGCTGCGCTGCCTGTGCTGTGCTGCCTGTGCTTGCTGTGCTGCCTTTGCTTTCTGCCTGTGCTTGCTGTGCTGCCTGTGCTTGCTGCGCTGCCTGTGCTTGCTGCCTGTGCTTGCTCTGCTGCCTGTGCTTGCTGCCTGTGCTTGCTGTGCTGCCTGTGCTTGCTGCCTGTGCTTGCTGTGCTGCCTGTGCTTGCTGCCTGTGCTGCCTGTGCTTGTTGTGCTGCCTGTGCTGCCTGTGCTTGCTGTGCTGCCTGTGCTTGCTGTGCTGCCTGTGCTTGCTGTGCTTGCTATGCTGCCTGTGCAAGCTGCTTGTGCTTACTGTGCTGCCTGTGCTTGCTGCCTGTGCTTGCTGTGCTGCCTGTGCTTGCTGTGCTGCCTGTGCTGCCTGTGCTTGCTGCCTGTGCTTGCTGTGCTGCCTGTGCTTGCTGCCTGTGCTTGCTGCCTGTGCTTGCTGTGCTGCCTGTGTTTGCTGCCTGTGCTGCCTGTGCTTGTTGTGCTGCCTGTGCTGCCTGTGCTTGCTGTGCTGCCTGTGCTTGCTGTGCTGCCTGTGCTTGCTGCCTGTGCTTGCTGTGCTGCCTGTGCTTGCTGCTGTGCTTGCTGTGCTTGCTGCCTGTGCTTGCTGTGCTGCCTGTGCTTGCTGCCTGTGCTTGCTGCCTGTGCTTGCTGTGCTGCCTGTGCTTGCTGTGCTGCCTGTGCTGCCTGTGCTTGCTGCCTGTGCTTGCTGTGCTGCCTGTGCTTGCTGCCTGTGCTTGCTGTTTGTGCTTGCTGTGCTGCCTGTGCTTGCTGTGCTGAGTGTGCTTGCTGGCCGTGCTTGCTGTGCTGCCTGTGCTTGCTGCCTATGCTTGCTGTGCTGCCTGTCCTTAATGCCTCTGCTTGCTGTGCTGCCTGTGCTTGCTGCGCTGCCTGTGCTGTGCTGCCTGTGCTGCCTTTGCTTTCTGCCTGTGCTTGCTGTGCTGCCTGTGCTTGCTGCGCTGCCTGTGCTTGCTGCCTGTGCTTGCTGCCTGTGCTTGCTGTGCTGCCTGTGCTTGCTGCCTGTGCTTGCTGTGCTGCCTGTGTTTGCTGCCTGTGTTTGCTGCCTGTGCTTGTTGTGCTGCCTGTGCTGCCTGTGCTTGCTGTGCTGCCTGTGCTTGCTGTGCTGCCTGTGCTTGCTGCCTGTGCTTGCTGTGCTGCCTGTGCTTGCTGCTGTGCTTGCTGTGCTTGCTGCCTGTGCTTGCTGTGCTGCCTGTGCTTGCTGCCTGTGCTTGCTGCCTGTGCTTGCTGTGCTGCCTGTGCTTGCTGTGCTGCCTGTGCTTGCTGCCTGTGCTTGCTGTGCTGCCTGTGCTTGCTGCCTGTGCTTGCTGTGCTGCCTGTGCTTGCTGTGCTTGCTATGCTGCCTGTGCAAGCTGCTTGTGCTTACTGTGCTGCCTGTGCTTGCTGCCTGTGCTTGCTGTGCTGCCTGTGCTTGCTGCCTGTGCTTGCTGTGCTGCCTGTGCTTGCTGCCTGTGCTTGCTGTGCTGCCTGTGCTTGCTGTGCTTGCTATGCTGCCTGTGCAAGCTGCTTGTGCTTACTGTGCTGCCTGTGCTTGCTGCCTGTGCTTGCTGTGCTGCCTGTGCTTGCTGTGCTGCCTGTGCTGCCTGTGCTTGCTGCCTGTGCTTGCTGTGCTGCCTGTGCTTGCTGCCTGTGCTTTCTGTGCTTGCTGTGCTGCCTGTGCCTGCTGTGCTGCCTGCGCTTGCTGCCTGTGCTTGCTGTGCTTGCTATGCTGCCTGTGCAAGCTGCTTGTGCTTACTGTGCTGCCTGTGCTTGCTGTGCTGCCTGTGCTTGTTGCCTGTGCTTGCTGCGTGTGCTTGCTGTGCTGCCTGTGCATGCTGTGCTTGCTGTGCTGCCTGTGCTTGCTGCCTGTGCTTGCTGTGCTGCCTGTGCTTGCTGTCTGTGCTTGCTGTGCTGCCTGTGCTTGCTGTGCTGAGTGTGCTTGCTGCCCGTGCTTGCTGTGCTGCCTGTGCTTGCTGCCTGTGCTTGCTGTGCTGCCTGTCCTTTATGCCTCTGCTTGCTGTGCTGCCTGTGCTTGCTGCGCTGCCTGTGCTGTGCTGCCTGTGCTTGCTGTGCTGCCTTTGCTTTCTGCCTGTGCTTGCTGTGCTGCCTGTGCTTGCTGCGCTGCCTGTGCTTGCTGCCTGTGCTTGCTGCCTGTGCTGCCTGTGCTTGCTGTGCTGCCTGTGCTTGCTGTGCTGCCTGTACTTTCTGTGCTGCCTCTGCTTGCTATGCTGCCTGTGCTTGCTGCCTGTGCTTGCTGCCTGTGCTTGCTCTGCTGCCTGTGCTTGCTGCCTGTGCTTGCTGTGCTGCCTGTGCTTGCTGCGCTGCCTGTGCTTGCTGTTTGTGCTTGCTGTGCTGCCTGTGCTTGCTGCCTGTGCTTGCTGTGCTGCCTGTGCTTGCTGCCTGTGCTTGCTGCGCTGAGTGTGCTTGCTGCCTGTGCTTGCTGTGCTGCCTGTGCTTGCTGCCTGTGCTTGCTGTGCTGCCTGTGCTTGCTGCCTGTGCTTGCTGTGCTGCCTGTGCTGCCTCTGCTGTGCTGCCTGTGCTGTCTGTGCTGCCTGTGCTTGCTGCCTGTGCTTGCTGTTTGTGCTTGCTGTGCTGCCTGTGCTTGCTGCCTGTGCTTGCTGTGCTGCCTGTGCTTGCTGTGCTGAGTGTGCTTGCTGCCTGCGCTTGCTGTGCTGCCTGTGCTTGCTGCCTGTGCTTGCTGTGCTGCCTGAGCTGCCTGTGCTTGCTGTGCTGCCTGTGCTTGCTGCCTGTGCTTGCTGCCTGTGCTGCCTGTGCTTGCTGCCTGTGCTTGCTGTGCTGCCTGTGCTTGCTGCCTGTGCGTGCTGTGCTGCCTGTGCTTGCTGCCTGTGCTTGGTGTGCTGCCTGTGCTTGCTGCCTGTGCTTGCTGTGCATGCTGTGCTGCCTGTGCTTGCTGTGCTGAGTGTGCTTGCTGTTTGTGCTTGCTGTGCTGCCTGTGCTTGCTGCCTGTGCTTGCTGCGCTGAGTGTGCTTGCTGCCTGTGCTTGCTGTGCTGCCTGTGCTTGCTGCCTGTGCTTGCTGTGCTGCCTGTGCTTGCTGTGCTGCCTGTGCTTGCTGCCTGTGCTTGGTGTGCTGCCTGTGCTTGCTGCCTGTGCTTGCTGTGCTGCCTGTGCTTGCTGCGCTGCCTGTGCTTGCTGCCTGTGCTTGCTGCCTGTGCTTGCTGCCTGTGCTTGTCCTTGCTGCCTGTGCTTGCTGTGCTGCCTGAGCTGCCTGTGCTTGCTGCCTGTGCTTGCTGTGCTGCCTGTGCTTGCTGCCTGTACTTGCTGTGCTGCCTGTGCTTGCTGCGCTGCCTGTGCTGTGCTGCCTGTGCTTGCTGCCTGTGCTTGCTGTGCTTGCTATGCTGCCTGTGCAAGCTGCCTGTGCTTGCTGTGCTGCCTGTTAGCGATGCATTTGATTTCGCCCATAACACGCGGTAATTCGACAGTGGCACACGACAGTGCGTTGCTGTGTCACCTGTTTTTGGAGGCGCCGAGAGTCGCGGATAAATATGTTTACCTCGGCGGCCGTTGCATTGACCTGCGTCTCAGTAAGAGTAAGCATTTTAAACAAATGCGAGAGTGAATCTCGCCGAAGATCGGAACAGGCTTTGCCTGTTGGAAAGAGGACGGAGCTTGACCCCTCTGCACTTCCCCAAGAATCGCTAAAAAACGAACACATCTCGTCGAGCTATTTTGCGGGTTTCTAACATGCCTGTGCTTGCTGTGCTGCCTGTGCTGCCTGTACTTGCTGTGCTGCCTGTGCTTGCTGCCTGTGCTTGCTGTGCCGCCTGTGCTTGTTGTGCTGCCTGTGCTTGCTGTGCTGCCTGTGCTTGCTGTGCATGCTGTGCTGCCTGTGCTTGCTGCGCTGCCTGTGCTTGCTGCCTGTGCTTGCTGTGCTGCCTGTGCTTGCTGTGCTGAGTGTGCTTGCTGCCTGTGCTTGCTGTGCTGCCTGTGCTTGCTGCGCTGCCTGTGCTTGCTGCCTGTGCTTGCTGCCTGTGCTGCCTGTGCTTGCTGTGCTGCCTGTGCTTGCTGTGCTGCCTGTACTTTCTGTGCTGCCTCTGCTTGCTATGCTGCCTGTGCTTGCTGCCTGTGCTTGCTCTGCTGCCTGTGCTTGCTGCCTGTGCTTGCTGTGCTGCCTGTGCTTGCTGCGCTGCCTGTGCTTGCTGCCTGTGCTTGCTGTGCTGAGTGTGCTTGCTGCCTGTGCTTGCTGTGCTGCCTGTGCTTGCTGCGCTGCCTGTGCTTGCTGCCTGTGCTTGCTGTGCTGCCTGTGTTTGCTGTGCTACATGTGCTTGCTTGCTGCCTGTTCTTGCTGTGCTGCCTGTGCTTGCTGCCTGTGCTTGCTGTGCTGCCTGTGCTTGCTGCGCTGCCTGTGCTGTGCTGCCTGTGCTTGCTGTTTGTGCTTGCTGTGCTGCCTGTGCTTGCTGCCTGTGCTTGCTGTGCTGCCTGTGCTTGCTTGCTGCCTGTTCTTGCTGTGCTGCCTGTGCTTGCTACCTGTGCTTGCTGTGCTGCCTGTGCTTGCTGCGCTGCCTGTGCTGTGCTGCCTGTGCTTGCTGTTTGTGCTTGCTGTGCTGCCTGTGCTTGCTGCCTGTGCTTGCTGCGCTGAGTGTGCTTGCTGCCTGTGCTTGCTGTGCTGCCTGTGCTTGCTGCCTGTGCTTGCTGTGCTGCCTGTGCTTGCTGCCTGTGCTTGGTGTGCTGCCTGTGCTTGCTGCCTGTGCTTGCTGTGCATGCTGTGCTGCCTGTGCTTGCTGTGCTGAGTGTGCTTGCTGTTTGTGCTTGCTGTGCTGCCTGTGCTTGCTGCCTGTGATTGCTGTGCTGCCTGTTCTTGCTGCGCGGCCTGTGCTTGCTGCCTGTGCTTGCTGTGCTGCCTGTGCTTGCTGCCTGTGCTTGCTGTGCTGCCTGTGCTTGCTGTGCTGCCTGTGCTTGCTGCCTGTGCTTGCTGTGCTGCCTGTGCTTGTTGCCTGTGCTTGGTGTGCTGCCTGTGCTCTCTGCCTGTGCTTGCTGTGCATGCTGTGCTGCCTGTGCTTGCTGCCTGTGCTTGCTGCGCTGAGTGTGCTTGCTGCCTGTGCTTGCTGTGCTGCCTGTGCTTGCTGCCTGTGCTTGCTGTGCTGCCTGTGCTTGCTGTGCTGCCTGTGTTTACTGTGCTGCCTGTGCTTGCTTGCTGCCTGTTCTTGCTGTGCTGCCTGTGCTTGCTGCCTGTGCTTGCTGTGCTGCCTGTGCTTGCTGCGCTGCCTGTGCTGTGCTGCCTGTGCTTGCTGTTTGTGCTTGCTGTGCTGCCTGTGCTTGCTGCCTGTGCTTGCTGCGCTGAGTGTGCTTGCTGCCTGTGCTTGCTGTGCTGCCTGTGCTTGCTGCCTGTGCTTGCTCTGCTGCCTGTGCTTGCTGCCTGTGCTTGCTGTTCTGCCTGTGCTTGCTGCTTCTGCTTGATGTGCTGCCTGTGCTTGCTGCCTGTGCTTGCTGTGCTGCCTGTGCTTGCTGCCTGTGTTTGCTGTGCTGTCTGTGCTTGCTGTGCTGCCTGTGCTTGCTGCGCTGCCTGTGCTTGCTGCCTGTGCTTGCTGCCTGTGCTTGCTGCCTGTGCTTGTCCTTGCTGCCTGTGCTTGCTGTGCTGCCTGAGCTGCCTGTGCTTGCTGCCTGTGCTTGCTGTGCTGCCTGTGCTTGCTGCCTGTACTTGCTGTGCTGCCTGTGCTTGCTGCGCTGCCTGTGCTGTGCTGCCTGTGCTTGCTGCCTGTGCTTGCTGTGCTTGCTATGCTGCCTGTGCAAGCTGCCTGTGCTTGCTGTGCTGCCTGTTAGCGATGCATTTGATTTCGCCCATAACACGCGGTAATTCGACAGTGGCACACGACAGTGCGTTGCTGTGTCACCTGTTTTTGGAGGCGCCGAGAGTCGCGGATAAATATGTTTACCTCGGCGGCCGTTGCATTGACCTGCGTCTCAGTAAGAGTAAGCATTTTAAACAAATGCGAGAGTGAATCTCGCCGAAGATCGGAACAGGCTTTGCCTGTTGGAAAGAGGACGGAGCTTGACCCCTCTGCACTTCCCCAAGAATCGCTAAAAAACGAACACATCTCGTCGAGCTATTATGCGGGTTTCTAACATGCCTGTGTTTGCTGTGCTGCCTGTGCTTGCTGCCTGTGCTGCCTGTGCTTGCTGTGCTGCCTGTGCTTGCTGCCTGTGCTTGCTGTGCCGCCTGTGCTTGTTGTGCTGCCTGTGCTTGCTGTGCTGCCTGTGCTTGCTGCCTGTGCTTGCTGTGCTGCCTGTGCTTGCTGTGCATGCTGTGCTGCCTGTGCTTGCTGTGCTGAGTGTGCTTGCTGCCTGTGCTTGCTGCGCTGCCTGTGCTTGCTGCCTGTGCTTGCTGTGCTGAGTGTGCTTGCTGCCTGTGCTTGCTGTGCTGCCTGTGCTTGCTGTGCTGCCTGTGTTTGCTGTGCTGCCTGTGCTTGCTTGCTGCCTGACTTGCTGTGCTGCCTGTGCTTGCTGCCTGTGCTTGCTGCGCTGCCTGTGCTGTGCTGCCTGTGCTTGCTGTTTGTGCTTGCTGTGCTGCCTGTGCTTGCTGCCTGTGCTTGCTGTGCTGCCTGTGCTTGCTGTGCTGCCTGTGCTTGCTGCCTGTGCTTGCTGCGCTGAGTGTGCTTGCTGCCTGTGCTTGCTGTGCTGCCTGTGCTTGCTGCCTGTGCTTGCTGTGCTGCCTGTGCTTGCTGCCTGTGCTTGCTGTGCTGCCTGTGCTGCCTCTGCTGTGCTGCCTGTGCTTGCTGTGCTGCCTGTGCTGCCTGTGCTTGCTGTGCTGCCTGTGCTTGCTGCCTGTGCTTGCTGTGCTGCCTGTGCTTGCTGTGCTGCCTGTGCTTGCTGTGCTGAGTGTGCTTGCTGCCTGCGCTTGCTGTGCTGCCTGGGCTTGCTGCCTGTGCTTGCTGTGCTGCCTGAGCTGCCTGTGCTTGCTGTGCTGCCTGTGCTTGCTGCCTGTGCTTGCTGCCTGTGCTGCCTGTGCTTGCTGCCTGTGCTTGCTGTGCTGCCTGTGCTTGCTGCCTGTGCGTGCTGTGCTGCCTGTGCTTGCTGCCTGTGCTTGGTGTGCTGCCTGTGCTTGCTGCCTGTGCTTGCTGTGCATGCTGTGCTGCCTGTGCTTGCTGTGCTGAGTGTGCTTGCTGTTTGTGCTTGCTGTGCTGCCTGTGCTTGCTGCCTGTGCTTGCTGCGCTGAGTGTGCTTGCTGCCTGTGCTTGCTGTGCTGCCTGTGCTTGCTGTGCTGCCTGTGCTTGCTGTGCTGCCTGTGCTTGCTGCCTGTGCTTGGTGTGCTGCCTGTGCTTGCTGCCTGTGCTTGCTGTGCATGCTGTGCTGCCTGTGCTTGCTGTGCTGAGTGTGCTTGCTGTTTGTGCTTGCTGTGCTGCCTGTGCTTGCTGCCTGTGCTTGCTGCGCTGAGTGTGCTTGCTGCCTGTGCTTGCTGTGCTGCCTGTGCTTGCTGTCTGTGCTTGCTGTGCTGTCTGTGCTTGCTGCCTGTGATTGCTGTGCTGCCTGTTCTTGCTGCGCTGCCTGTGCTTGCTGTGCTTGCTGTGCTGCCTGTGCTTGCTGCCTGTGCTTGCTGCGCTGAGTGTGCTTGCTGCCTGTGCTTGCTGTGCTGCCTGTGCTTGCTGCCTGTGCTTGCTGTGCTGCCTGTGCTTGCTGTGCTGCCTGTGCTTGCTGCCTGTGCTTGCTGTGCTGCCTGTGCTTGTTGCCTGTGCTTGCTGCGTGTGCTTGCTGTGCTGCCTGTGCTTGCTGTGCTTGCTGTGCTGCCTGTGCTTGCTGCCTGTGCTTGCTGTGCTGCCTGTGCTTGCTGCCTGTGCTTGCTGTGCTGCCTGTGCTTGTTGCCTGTGTTTGGTGTGCTGCCTGTGCTTGCTGCCTGTGCTTGCTGTGCATGCTGTGCTGCCTGTGCTTGCTGCCTGTGCTTGCTGCGCTGAGTGTGCTTGCTGCCTGTGCTTGCTGTGCTGCCTGTGCTTGCTGCCTGTGCTTGCTGTGCTGCCTGTGCTTGCTGCCTGTGCTTGCTGTGCTGCCTGTGCTTGCTGCCTGTGCTTGCTGTGCTGCCTGTGCTTGTTGCCTGTGTTTGGTGTGCTGCCTGTGCTTGCTGCCTGTGCTTGCTGTGCATGCTGTGCTGCCTGTGCTTGCTGCCTGTGCTTGCTGCGCTGAGTGTGCTTGCTGCCTGTGCTTGCTGTGCTGCCTGTGCTTGCTGCCTGTGCTTGCTGTGCTGCCTGTGCTTGTTGCCTGTGCTTGCTGCGTGTGCTTGCTGTGCTGCCTGTGCTTGCTGCCTGTGCTTGCTGCCTGTACTTGCTGTGCTGCCTGTGCTTGCTGCGCTGCCTGTGCTGTGCTGCCTGTGCTTGCTGCCTGTGCTTGCTGTGCTTGCTATGCTGCCTGTGCAAGCTGCCTGTGCTTGCTGTGCTGCCTGTTAGCGATGCATTTGATTTCGCCCATAACACGCGGTAATTCGACAGTGGCACACGACAGTGCGTTGCTGTGTCACCTGTTTTTGGAGGCGCCGAAGTCGCGGATCATATGTTTACCTCGGCGGCCGTTGCATTGACCTGCGTCTCAGTAAGAGTAAGCATTTTAAACAAATGCGAGAGTGAATCTCGCCGAAGATCGGAACAGGCTTTGCCTGTTGGAAAGAGGACGGAGCTTGACCCCTCTGCACTTCCCCAAGAATCGCTAAAAAACGAACACATCTCGTCGAGCTATTTTGCGGGTTTCTAACATGCCTGTGTTTGCTGTGCTGCCTGTGCTTGCTGCCTGTGCTGCCTGTGCTTGCTGTGCTGCCTGTGCTTGCTGTGCTGTCTGTGCTTGCTGCCTGTGATTGCTGTGCTGCCTGTTCTTGCTGCGCTGCCTGTGCTTGCTGTGCTGCCTGTGCTTGCTGCCTGTGCTTGCTGTGCTGCCTGTGCTTGCTGCCTGTGCTTGCTGTGCTGCCTGTGCTTGATGCCTGTGCTTGCTGTGCTGCCTGTGCTTGTTGCCTGTGCTTGCTGCGTGTGCTTGCTGTGCTGCCTGTGCTTGCTGTGCTTGCTGTGCTGCCTGTGCTTGCTGTGCTGCCTGTGCTTGCTGCCTGTGCTTGCTGTGCTGCCTGTGCTTGTTGCCTGTGTTTGGTGTGCTGCCTGTGCTTGCTGCCTGTGCTTGCTGCCTGTGCTTGCTGTGCATGCTGTGCTGCCTGTGCTTGCTGCCTGTGCTTGCTGCGCTGAGTGTGCTTGCTGCCTGTGCTTGCTGTGCTGCCTGTGCTTGCTGCCTGTGCTTGCTGTGCTGCCTGTGCTTGCTGTGCTGCCTGTGCTTGCTGCCTGTGTTTGCTGTGCTGTCTGTGCTTGCTGCCTGTGCTTGCTGTGCTGCCTGTGCTTGCTGCGCTGCCTGTGCTTGCTGCCTGTGCTTGCTGCCTGTGCTTGCTGCCTGTGCTTGTCCTTGCTGCCTGTGCTTGCTGTGCTGCCTGAGCTGCCTGTGCTTGCTGCCTGTGCTTGCTGTGCTGCCTGTGCTTGCTGCCTGTACTTGCTGTGCTGCCTGTGCTTGCTGCGCTGCCTGTGCTGTGCTGCCTGTGCTTGCTGCCTGTGCCTGCTGTGCATGCTGTGCTGCCTGTGCTTGCTGCCTGTGCTTGCTGTGCTGCCTGTGCTTGCTGCCTGTACTTGCTGTGCTGCCTGTGCTTGCTGTGCTTGCTATGCTGCCTGTGCAAGCTGCCTGTGCTTGCTGTGCTGCCTGTTAGCGATGCATTTGATTTCGCCCATAACACGCGGTAATTCGACAGTGGCACACGACAGTGCGTTGCTGTGTCACCTGTTTTTGGAGGCGCCGAGAGTCGCGGATAAATATGTTTACCTCGGCGGCCGTTGCATTGACCTGCGTCTCAGTAAGAGTAAGCATTTTAAACAAATGCGAGAGTGAATCTCGCCGAAGATCGGAACAGGCTTTGCCTGTTGGAAAGAGGACGGAGCTTGACCCCTCTGCACTTCCCCAAGAATCGCTAAAAAACGAACACATCTCGTCGAGCTATTTTGCGGGTTTCTAACATGCCTGTGCTTGCTGTGCTGCCTGTGCTGCCTGTACTTGCTGTGCTGCCTGTGCTTGCTGCCTGTGCTTGCTGTGCTGCCTGTGCATGCTGTGCTGCCTGTGCTTGCTGCGCTGCCTGTGCTTGCTGCCTGTGCTTGCTGTGCTGCCTGTGCTTGCTGTGCTGAGTGTGCTTGCTGCCTGTGCTTGCTGTGCTGCCTGTGCTTGCTGCGCTGCCTGTGCTTGCTGCCTGTGCTTGCTGCCTGTGCTGCCTGTGCTTGCTGTGCTGCCTGTGCTTGCTGTGCTGCCTGTACTTTCTGTGCTGCCTCTGCTTGCTATGCTGCCTGTGCTTGCTGCCTGTGCTTGCTCTGCTGCCTGTGCTTGCTGCCTGTGCTTGCTGTGCTGCCTGTGCTTGTTGCGTGTGCTTGCTGTGCTGCCTGTGCTTGCTGCCTGTGCTTGCTGTGCTGCCTGTTAGCGATGCATTTGATTTCGCCCATAACACGCGGTAATTCGACAGTGGCACACGACAGTGCGTTGCTGTGTCACCTGTTTTTGGAGGCGCCGAGAGTCGCGGATCATATGTTTACCTCGGCGGCCGGTGCATTGACCTGCGTCTCAGTAAGAGTAAGCATTGTTAAGAAATGCGAGAGTGAATCTCGCCGAAGATCGGAGCAGGCTTTGCCTGTTGGAAAGAGGACGGAGCTTGACCCCTCTGCACTTCCCCCAGAATCGCTAAAACGAACACATCTCGTCGAGCTATTTTGCGGGTTTCAAACATGCCTGTGCTTGCTGTGCTGCCTGTGCTTGCTGTGCTGCCTGTGCTTGCTGCCTGTGCTTGCTGTGCTGCCTGTGCTTGCTGCCTGTGCTTGCTGTGCTGCCTGTGCTTGCTGCGCTGCCTGTGCTTGCTGCCTGTGCTTGCTGTGCATGCTGTGCTGCCTGTGCTTGCTGTGCTGAGTGTGCTTGCTGTTTGTGCTTGCTGTGCTGCCTGTGTTTGCTGTGCTGCCTGTGGTTGCTTGCTGCCTGTTCTTGCTGTGCTGCCTGTGCTTGCTGCCTGTGCTTGCTGTGCTGCCTGTGCTTGCTGCGCTGCCTGTGCTGTGCTGCCAGTGCTTGCTGTTTGTGCTTGCTGTGCTGCCTGTGCTTGCTGCCTGTGCTTGCTGCGCTGAGTGTGCTTGCTGCCTGTGCTTGCTGTGCTGCCTGTGCTTGCTGCCTGTGCTTGCTGTGCTGCCTGTGCTTGCTGCCTGTGCTTGGTGTGCTGCCTGTGCTTGCTGCCTGTGCTTGCTGTGCATGCTGTGCTGCCTGTGCTTGCTGTGCTGAGTGTGCTTGCTGTTTGTGCTTGCTGTGCTGCCTGTGCTTGCTGCCTGTGATTGCTGTGCTGCCTGTTCTTGCTGCGCTGCCTGTGCTTGCTGCCTGTGCTTGCTGTGCTGCCTGTGCTTGCTGCCTGTGCTTGCTATGCTGCCTGTGCTTGCTGCCTGTGCTTGCTGTGCTGCCTGTGCTTGCTGCCTGTGCTTGCTGTGCTGCCTGTGCTTGTTGCCTGTGCTTGGTGTGCTGCCTGTGCTTGCTGCCTGTGCTTGCTGTGCTGCCTGTGCTTGCTGTGCTGCCTGTGTTTGCTGTGTTGCCTGTGCTTGCTTGCTGCCTGTTCTTGCTGTGCTGCCTGTGCTTGCTGCCTGTGCTTGCTGTGCTGCCTGTGCTTGCTGCGCTGCCTGTGCTGTGCTGCCTGTGCTTGCTGTTTGTGCTTGCTGTGCTGCCTGTGCTTGCTGCCTGTGCTTGCTGCGCTGAGTGTGCTTGCTGCCTGTGCTTGCTGTGCTGCCTGTGCTTGCTGCCTGTGCTTGCTCTGCTGCCTGTGCTTGCTGCCTGTGCTTGCTGTTCTGCCTGTGCTTGCTGCTTCTGCTTGATGTGCTGCCTGTGCTTGCTGCCTGTGCTTGCTGTGCTGCCTGTGCTTGCTGCCTGTGTTTGCTGTGCTGACTGTGCTTGCTGTGCTGCCTGTGCTTGCTGCGCTGCCTGTGCTTGCTGCCTGTGCTTGCTGTGCTGCCTGTGCTTGCTGCGCTGCCTGTGCTTGCTGCCTGTGCTTGCTGCCTGTGCTGCCTGTGCTTGCTGTGCTGCCTGTGCTTGCTGTGCTGCCTGTACTTTCTGTGCTGCCTCTGCTTGCTATGCTGCCTGTGCTTGCTGCCTGTGCTTGCTCTGCTGCCTGTGCTTGCTGCCTGTGCTTGCTGTGCTGCCTGTGCTTGCTGCGCTGCCTGTGCTTGCTGCCTGTGCTTGCTGTGCTGAGTGTGCTTGCTGCCTGTGCTTGCTGTGCTGCCTGTGCTTGCTGCGCTGCCTGTGCTTGCTGCCTGTGCTTGCTGTGCTGCCTGTGTTTGCTGTGCTACATGTGCTTGCTTGCTGCCTGTTCTTGCTGTGCTGCCTGTGCTTGCTGCCTGTGCTTGCTGTGCTGCCTGTGCTTGCTGCGCTGCCTGTGCTGTGCTGCCTGTGCTTGCTGTTTGTGCTTGCTGTGCTGCCTGTGCTTGCTGCCTGTGCTTGCTGTGCTGCCTGTGCTTGCTTGCTGCCTGTTCTTGCTGTGCTGCCTGTGCTTGCTACCTGTGCTTGCTGTGCTGCCTGTGCTTGCTGCGCTGCCTGTGCTGTGCTGCCTGTGCTTGCTGTTTGTGCTTGCTGTGCTGCCTGTGCTTGCTGCCTGTGCTTGCTGCGCTGAGTGTGCTTGCTGCCTGTGCTTGCTGTGCTGCCTGTGCTTGCTGCCTGTGCTTGCTGTGCTGCCTGTGCTTGCTGCCTGTGCTTGGTGTGCTGCCTGTGCTTGCTGCCTGTGCTTGCTGTGCATGCTGTGCTGCCTGTGCTTGCTGTGCTGAGTGTGCTTGCTGTTTGTGCTTGCTGTGCTGCCTGTGCTTGCTGCCTGTGATTGCTGTGCTGCCTGTTCTTGCTGCGCGGCCTGTGCTTGCTGCCTGTGCTTGCTGTGCTGCCTGTGCTTGCTGCCTGTGCTTGCTGTGCTGCCTGTGCTTGCTGTGCTGCCTGTGCTTGCTGCCTGTGCTTGCTGTGCTGCCTGTGCTTGTTGCCTGTGCTTGGTGTGCTGCCTGTGCTCTCTGCCTGTGCTTGCTGTGCATGCTGTGCTGCCTGTGCTTGCTGCCTGTGCTTGCTGCGCTGAGTGTGCTTGCTGCCTGTGCTTGCTGTGCTGCCTGTGCTTGCTGCCTGTGCTTGCTGTGCTGCCTGTGCTTGCTGTGCTGCCTGTGTTTACTGTGCTGCCTGTGCTTGCTTGCTGCCTGTTCTTGCTGTGCTGCCTGTGCTTGCTGCCTGTGCTTGCTGTGCTGCCTGTGCTTGCTGCGCTGCCTGTGCTGTGCTGCCTGTGCTTGCTGTTTGTGCTTGCTGTGCTGCCTGTGCTTGCTGCCTGTGCTTGCTGCGCTGAGTGTGCTTGCTGCCTGTGCTTGCTGTGCTGCCTGTGCTTGCTGCCTGTGCTTGCTCTGCTGCCTGTGCTTGCTGCCTGTGCTTGCTGTTCTGCCTGTGCTTGCTGCTTCTGCTTGATGTGCTGCCTGTGCTTGCTGCCTGTGCTTGCTGTGCTGCCTGTGCTTGCTGCCTGTGTTTGCTGTGCTGTCTGTGCTTGCTGTGCTGCCTGTGCTTGCTGCGCTGCCTGTGCTTGCTGCCTGTGCTTGCTGCCTGTGCTTGCTGCCTGTGCTTGTCCTTGCTGCCTGTGCTTGCTGTGCTGCCTGAGCTGCCTGTGCTTGCTGCCTGTGCTTGCTGTGCTGCCTGTGCTTGCTGCCTGTACTTGCTGTGCTGCCTGTGCTTGCTGCGCTGCCTGTGCTGTGCTGCCTGTGCTTGCTGCCTGTGCTTGCTGTGCTTGCTATGCTGCCTGTGCAAGCTGCCTGTGCTTGCTGTGCTGCCTGTTAGCGATGCATTTGATTTCGCCCATAACACGCGGTAATTCGACAGTGGCACACGACAGTGCGTTGCTGTGTCACCTGTTTTTGGAGGCGCCGAGAGTCGCGGATAAATATGTTTACCTCGGCGGCCGTTGCATTGACCTGCGTCTCAGTAAGAGTAAGCATTTTAAACAAATGCGAGAGTGAATCTCGCCGAAGATCGGAACAGGCTTTGCCTGTTGGAAAGAGGACGGAGCTTGACCCCTCTGCACTTCCCCAAGAATCGCTAAAAAACGAACACATCTCGTCGAGCTATTATGCGGGTTTCTAACATGCCTGTGTTTGCTGTGCTGCCTGTGCTTGCTGCCTGTGCTGCCTGTGCTTGCTGTGCTGCCTGTGCTTGCTGCCTGTGCTTGCTGTGCCGCCTGTGCTTGTTGTGCTGCCTGTGCTTGCTGTGCTGCCTGTGCTTGCTGCCTGTGCTTGCTGTGCTGCCTGTGCTTGCTGTGCATGCTGTGCTGCCTGTGCTTGCTGTGCTGAGTGTGCTTGCTGCCTGTGCTTGCTGCGCTGCCTGTGCTTGCTGCCTGTGCTTGCTGTGCTGAGTGTGCTTGCTGCCTGTGCTTGCTGTGCTGCCTGTGTTTGCTGTGCTGCCTGTGCTTGCTTGCTGCCTGACTTGCTGTGCTGCCTGTGCTTGCTGCCTGTGCTTGCTGCGCTGCCTGTGCTGTGCTGCCTGTGCTTGCTGTTTGTGCTTGCTGTGCTGCCTGTGCTTGCTGCCTGTGCTTGCTGTGCTGCCTGTGCTTGCTGTGCTGCCTGTGCTTGCTGCCTGTGCTTGCTGCGCTGAGTGTGCTTGCTGCCTGTGCTTGCTGTGCTGCCTGTGCTTGCTGCCTGTGCTTGCTGTGCTGCCTGTGCTTGCTGCCTGTGCTTGCTGTGCTGCCTGTGCTGCCTCTGCTGTGCTGCCTGTGCTTGCTGTGCTGCCTGTGCTGCCTGTGCTTGCTGTGCTGCCTGTGCTTGCTGCCTGTGCTTGCTGTGCTGCCTGTGCTTGCTGTGCTGCCTGTGCTTGCTGTGCTGAGTGTGCTTGCTGCCTGCGCTTGCTGTGCTGCCTGGGCTTGCTGCCTGTGCTTGCTGTGCTGCCTGAGCTGCCTGTGCTTGCTGTGCTGCCTGTGCTTGCTGCCTGTGCTTGCTGCCTGTGCTGCCTGTGCTTGCTGCCTGTGCTTGCTGTGCTGCCTGTGCTTGCTGCCTGTGCGTGCTGTGCTGCCTGTGCTTGCTGCCTGTGCTTGGTGTGCTGCCTGTGCTTGCTGCCTGTGCTTGCTGTGCATGCTGTGCTGCCTGTGCTTGCTGTGCTGAGTGTGCTTGCTGTTTGTGCTTGCTGTGCTGCCTGTGCTTGCTGCCTGTGCTTGCTGCGCTGAGTGTGCTTGCTGCCTGTGCTTGCTGTGCTGCCTGTGCTTGCTGTGCTGCCTGTGCTTGCTGTGCTGCCTGTGCTTGCTGCCTGTGCTTGGTGTGCTGCCTGTGCTTGCTGCCTGTGCTTGCTGTGCATGCTGTGCTGCCTGTGCTTGCTGTGCTGAGTGTGCTTGCTGTTTGTGCTTGCTGTGCTGCCTGTGCTTGCTGCCTGTGCTTGCTGCGCTGAGTGTGCTTGCTGCCTGTGCTTGCTGTGCTGCCTGTGCTTGCTGTCTGTGCTTGCTGTGCTGTCTGTGCTTGCTGCCTGTGATTGCTGTGCTGCCTGTTCTTGCTGCGCTGCCTGTGCTTGCTGTGCTTGCTGTGCTGCCTGTGCTTGCTGCCTGTGCTTGCTGCGCTGAGTGTGCTTGCTGCCTGTGCTTGCTGTGCTGCCTGTGCTTGCTGCCTGTGCTTGCTGTGCTGCCTGTGCTTGCTGTGCTGCCTGTGCTTGCTGCCTGTGCTTGCTGTGCTGCCTGTGCTTGTTGCCTGTGCTTGCTGCGTGTGCTTGCTGTGCTGCCTGTGCTTGCTGTGCTTGCTGTGCTGCCTGTGCTTGCTGCCTGTGCTTGCTGTGCTGCCTGTGCTTGCTGCCTGTGCTTGCTGTGCTGCCTGTGCTTGTTGCCTGTGTTTGGTGTGCTGCCTGTGCTTGCTGCCTGTGCTTGCTGTGCATGCTGTGCTGCCTGTGCTTGCTGCCTGTGCTTGCTGCGCTGAGTGTGCTTGCTGCCTGTGCTTGCTGTGCTGCCTGTGCTTGCTGCCTGTGCTTGCTGTGCTGCCTGTGCTTGCTGCCTGTGCTTGCTGTGCTGCCTGTGCTTGCTGCCTGTGCTTGCTGTGCTGCCTGTGCTTGTTGCCTGTGTTTGGTGTGCTGCCTGTGCTTGCTGCCTGTGCTTGCTGTGCATGCTGTGCTGCCTGTGCTTGCTGCCTGTGCTTGCTGCGCTGAGTGTGCTTGCTGCCTGTGCTTGCTGTGCTGCCTGTGCTTGCTGCCTGTGCTTGCTGTGCTGCCTGTGCTTGTTGCCTGTGCTTGCTGCGTGTGCTTGCTGTGCTGCCTGTGCTTGCTGCCTGTGCTTGCTGCCTGTACTTGCTGTGCTGCCTGTGCTTGCTGCGCTGCCTGTGCTGTGCTGCCTGTGCTTGCTGCCTGTGCTTGCTGTGCTTGCTATGCTGCCTGTGCAAGCTGCCTGTGCTTGCTGTGCTGCCTGTTAGCGATGCATTTGATTTCGCCCATAACACGCGGTAATTCGACAGTGGCACACGACAGTGCGTTGCTGTGTCACCTGTTTTTGGAGGCGCCGAAGTCGCGGATCATATGTTTACCTCGGCGGCCGTTGCATTGACCTGCGTCTCAGTAAGAGTAAGCATTTTAAACAAATGCGAGAGTGAATCTCGCCGAAGATCGGAACAGGCTTTGCCTGTTGGAAAGAGGACGGAGCTTGACCCCTCTGCACTTCCCCAAGAATCGCTAAAAAACGAACACATCTCGTCGAGCTATTTTGCGGGTTTCTAACATGCCTGTG